>MU863629.1:796336-1002295 GCA_033575675.1 Parathielavia hyrcaniae
TGGGAAGGGGTGACTCTCGATGGGGCTCAGGATACGCCTGGGGGTAGTAACAACGCCGCTCCTCCGTCCAGTACAGCCTCCAGAGATCGTGATACTACCCGTGGGGGTAGAGGAAAGACTACAGCAACATCAACGAAGCGGAAGGCTTCAAAGGAGGGAGGCACGGCGAAGAGGACTACTCGCACATCGCGGAAGGCGACTGGCCAGTCAGGGGCTTCAGGGGCTGCAAGCGCGGCTTAGTCAGCGATATATAGTACTGTATTTTAATTGTTTTTATTGCGAAAACGGGTTATTTGGCTTATTTGCGCTGGTGTGCGTGGATTCTATTACGTGGGCTTGGTATTGTTGATGTCCTGGCACCTGGCAGCATTGAAAGAAAGTTCCAGATGTCACAGGGTTAGGGTTATATTAGCGGATTTGGTGGGGTCATAGTTCAAGTGAGACAGATGGCATAGTACGTGGATGTGTTCTCTTAACTTTTAGTTGGTGGTCTCTACTCGGTTTCTTTCGGACCTGTTCTCTCCTGAATTTATCGTCACTTGTTGTTAGTTTCGGGGAATGGGGCATGGCGTCGGCGGTGAATATGGGCAACATTGCAGTTGTTGTTCATAGAAGGAGGAAACCGGTAGCCAACCTCTCGAGGCCGGCGTGAAGGGGTACGACAGAAGATGGCAGCTGCATGTGGATAGGAATTTGAACGCCTTGTCTCATTTCTGAACAGCGTGTATTTCTGGATTGGGGTGGTCACCGTCATTCATGGTAGTTGTGTTCGTATCACCGTCATCAGTCTCAATGTTGACATGCCCTGTCCGACCTGTGGCGTTGGTTCGCCGCCGCGGGGGAGAGGGACTTGAAGAGCTTCAGTCGTTTGGGTTGCTCGGGAATGCAGCCAAAGGGAGATAGCACTGAGTCGACGAAGGAACTCAATTCGTTGACATACGTCTGGTGCTGCTCCTGAAATCGCCTCCGTTTCCCTGGAAGTCTGTCCTTGTGATATTGACTTTCGCATGCAGCTTCAGCAAGAAAGGCTTACAGGGGACGGCCACGCCACCGGGCTTGAGGGCGCTAACGAAAGATCTTCACCTAAAGTTACTGCTCAGAGCTTTTAACTGATCTGTATCTCCAGTACAACTCGGCGACGGCGGGAGTATTCCCCCCCCCCTTCCCCCCCAGTACTCCCGCACACGAGCCCAGGTCGAGCGGAACGATCCGGTTTCTGACCGTGTCGAGGGCCTGGCCACGTGGTGAAGATGGAGGGAGGCATTGGAGGTGTTTGTGTCTGGCCTTCAGCCTCGTCGATAGTCCTGCGCCTCCCCGAAGCCGCATGCCCACGATAGGCTACAGCCTTCATTGGGTGTTGTCCGTACATACGCAGTAGAAAGACCAGAAACATCTTTGTGATATACAGGGCCGCCTGCCATGGCGTGCTCGTCGTTTTTCCGCATCCCATCCCATCCCTTTGACAATTCACCATACATCACTGCCCTCTAAGTTCCCGGCATGGTCATGGCCGTCGCACGGCCTGCAACAGATCACCAACCTCGCACTACTCCTGCATTGGGGCACCGCTCCGCCGGCAACCGCCTCGCCGCTCGAGCCGTCCCCCTTTCCGGGGGCGCAACGGCAGCCATCGTGGTCTGCATCGCCATCGTCCTGTTAGCGATCCAGACCTTTGTCTGCGTCTATGATCGGAAAAAGCGGCAGCAGCTCGAAGCAGCGGCGACGATGACAACAACAACAACAACAACAACAACAACAACAAACCAGACGGCAGCAGAGCTCCAAGACGACCCAGAAAAGGGCTGCACGGATGTCGAGCTGCCAGCCGGGGCACAGTCTTTTGAGCCACGGCCGGAGGAGCTCCCTGCCAGTGCCGGCGGCGGCGGAAAGCGTGGTTCACCGATACCCTCACCGACACCGACACCGACACCGACGCCACCCACACCCACACCCACACCGGAGTTGGGGGTAGTACCAGTATCACATGCAATAGCCGACCCAGGACTTCTTCCTGAGCTCCCGAGTCCCGAGTCGTCAAGAACAATCTATTCGCCGCCGCCGCCACCAACAGAACTTCCCAGCAGCCAGCAGAAGGAGGAGAAATTCGAGGCGCCAGCAGACACCACCAACGCGAACGTCACATCACCTGCTACTACTGGGATGATGGTGCCTCCTCAGGCTCCTGGCGCATTCCCGCAACATGAATCGACCAACACGACGGCCGAGACGGTGCAAGACCTCCTCATGGCACGACAAGCCCAGCTGGAAGAGAAACGGCGGAGGCTGTTGCAGCTGCAGCAGATCGAGGAGGAGCAGGAGAGTATCAGACAGCAACTGGCGGTTTTGCACTACAGCCAACAGCCGCTTATCCGGCGACCGGAAATGCCGTGATGCTGTTCCGGATTACAGTCTTGAAGCGACAAGACGGGCTAGGGATGAGGCAAGGAAGGGGTGACAGCGATGTGAACGAACCATTCTCTCATTAGCATGACCTGTAATGCATTCTATCAATCTGTTCATACACCCACTCCCCTGCGTCCTCCTCATACCTGGACATCAGACTCTCAGACTCTGACGCCCGTCCTCATAACCGGCAGCTGCAATTGCGATTCCGGATTGGGAGTGGTCCGCCGGAGGAGAACCGGGTCCCCGATGCGAGACGCCATGCGGTCCGGCATGAAGTCGGGCGTAGCAGACCGGGAAATGACCGAGTAGTCGGTGGTGCCCAGGGTCTGCTCCGTGTCGGAGCTGGTGCGGAGATGGTGGCGCGACGCGCAGTCTGGAGAGGGCGAGCGGGAGCGCACGGGATACTCGGTGGCCGGGGTGGCGCGGAGCAGGCGCGAGGTGGTGGGCTGTGGGGAGTGGATGGTGGGAGCCGGGAAAAAGTCGTCTGTGACGATGGTTGTCGGGACGGTCGTCGCTGGGCCGGTGCGGATCTTGGAGGGGAGGATCTGGTCGAAGCCTTCGGCGCGGGCGACTTGTTCGATGTCCTTGAAGTACTGGGGAGACAAAGACGCGTCAGGTGTGAAATAAGGGAGGCCGGCCGGGACAGATAGTTACCTTGACTGTCTTGACCTGCAGCTCCAGCGTGGCGTCCTCATCGCAGACGATCAACGAATGGGGATGCAACTGCAGGGCTGACAGCGTCCACATGTGGTTGACGCCCTGCTCGACGCAGCGCTGGAGGGCGAGGGCCTTGCGGGCGCCAAGAGCCATGACGACAACTTCGCGGGCCTCTAATACTGTTTGAACACCGACGGTCAAGGCCATCTTGGGCACCTGGTCCAGGTCGTTGTCGAAGAAACGGCTGTTTGCGAGGATGGTGCCGTAGGCGAGGGTCTTGACACGGGTACGTGAGGCCAGGCTGGAGCCGGGCTCGTTGAAGGCAATGTGGCCGTCCTCGCCCATGCCAGCCAGGAACAGGTCGATGCCTCCTACAGCCTTGATCTTTTCCTCGTACTGGACGCATTCGGCCTCGAGGTTGGGGGCGTTCCCGTCCAGGATGTTGACGTTGCTGGGGTGGATGTTTACGTGTGAAAAGAAGTGCTTCCACATGAAGGAGTGATAGCTCTCGGGGTGGTCCCTTGGGATGCCAATGTACTCGTCCTGGATAGACAGACAGTTTAGCCCTCTGCATACTACTCGACTGGGCAGGCCGGGCTCATTACCATGTTGAAGGTGACGACATTCTCGAACGAGACCTATGCAGAAGACTTGTGAGATGCGAGTGCAGATCATGATGAGCGTTTCTTCGTATCCTACCTCGCCAGCCTTGTACTTCTCAACCAGAGCCTTGTAGACACCCAGCGGCGTGCTCCCTGTTGGGAGGCCCAGAACGAAGGGGTGTGCTGGAGTGGGGCCGAAGTGGTTGATCCTGTCGACGATGTAGTTTGCGACATGGGCACTGGCGGCCACCGCATCTTCCTTGATGAAGAACCTCATTCTGATGCGGGTGGTATGCTATTGGAGTGAGAAATTTCAGGTGATGGCTTGAGGGGGCTGAGCGTCGAGTGAGAGGAGGAGTGAGAGGTATCCCGGGGCACTTCTAGGTAGGTTTGGGGAGATATGCAGGCAATCGAAGAGTGGAATTCGCCCCCTGGAACGATGTCAAGTATCAAAGAAAGTGGGCGAGACCAGGGACCAAGTGACGGTTAGCGTACTGTGTGACTGTGAGGCCGTCAGTGACCGGCCAGCGCCGAGACGGCCTTGGGGACAGCATCGGTGATACGGCGCCGCGGCCGTCGGTCGTGGCGGGAGTCGCAGATGGAACGTTCTTGTCTTTTTTCCCACACAGTGGCGACAGCGTCTTTGGGACGGGGCGGGACCATGGTACCTTACACAGTACAGTACTCCGTAATGGAAGGCCTTTGATCTGTCAGAGTGGGAGGTCCGGCAAGGTAACGATCAATCAACTTGGAGCCAATAGGAGTAGAGGGGAGACATCCCAAGTTGAGAACTTGGGCCGCGCCATAATAATTTCATGTTCGGACCCGTAACATGGAAGTTCCATCAGATCCATGGATGGTCTGTGAGACTGTGACGGCTGACTTCGTTGCGTGGAGAGCAACCTAGGACTGCCACAGAAGGAAGGGCCGCCCAGACGAGGCGAGCTGGGAAGGAGCTGCCAGCGATCTGCTCGTCAGCCTGTACTGGTACCTCCTCCTTAGGGACTCGGTCCGTCCATTCCCAGGAGTCAAAGAGTCGAGATTCTCAAATCCACCGTGGACATGCAGCTGGCCCGATACACAAAGGACATGCAAGCCGTCTGTTTCTTCCTCCGCTGATCACCGTTTCGAAGTTGACGACTTGGGTCCCTTCCGAATTAAGCTTTTGTACGGATTATGGCTCGTGCACCTTCCAAGAAAAGCGCCAAGCCCCTGTCGGTGCCACACAGCTGTCGCTCCACAGACCCACAGGCCCCGCCAATTCACCGCACACCGATCGGCAACGGCAACTGGAGATGGAACTGCACCAAGGCAACGTTACGTCCCCTGATTCCGAGCTGGCGACGAGCCGGGCGCCCGGCGGGCATGCTTCAGGGGCAACGCCGTGGGTTTCCAGCAACTTGGAAGATGGGCAAGTGGCGTTTTTTGGGGCTCCAGCCTGCCGCGGCTGATGAGTGGGAGTGGGCTCTTGTCATTTGGTCGGTGGTGGTTGTTTTGCGGTTTCGTTGTTTCGAACTGCCAGGTACCGTTGTGGGTTGGGGAGTCCCCAGTCATTCACTGTCACCGGCACTCCATCGACACTTCAACTTATTACTTTGTTACACGCCCGGCCCACAACCGCCATTGGCCATCACGTTGCCCCGGCATTCCGTCAAATCCGCCGCGATATCGAACGCTCATCTCAAACCGCCCGACCTACCTGTGTTCGACCTGGCATGGCAGTCAATCGCTAATCCGGAACCCGAGGCCCTCTCCTTGTTGCCACTGGTGTCTGTCTCTCTCTATCCCATCCGCGCGCCTCCCGCTTCTGCACGCCGGCTCCCGGCAGGTTTCATTTCCCCGCGCCAGTCTCTATACGGGCCGGTAGTGGTGGTGTCTTCAACTTACTTGGCATGCTGCTTGCGTGCTGCGTGCCAACTGCCAGCGCTGGGTAGTGTACTTGTACAGAGCCCGCCAGCCCGCTCTGCTAGCCAACAACGTCCGGTCCGGTCCGGTCCACTCCCAGGCACTCCTCCTTCCCCGGTGTTTTTTTTTTGTTGGCGGAGAACCCCCCCTGGGCAGGACATCGGATTGCGGCTGGAATGCGCCTCGCCTCTTTGCCTTGGATGACTTAAAGCGAGACTCTCTCCACCTCCACTCGGCTCGGGCCTCTGGTGCCATGCAGCTATGCCACTCGATTCAGCAATGACGTCCATACGGGATGCTATCGTGACCGCTCTCAAGTCTCTACTCCGCGGCAAGTCTTTTCTCAGAGCACTGCTTGCCTTCTGGACCGCAAGCCCGGTCACCACTGCCGTCCCCGTCGACCCCCAACATGTCGGAACCAAGGCCAACGCCGACCCTGCCGCCGACTTCCTCGCCGAGGCCGAGCACCTGCTGTTGGGCTACATCGATGCTGGCGGCCTGAAGCAGCTTGCACGAGGGCTGAAGACGCAGTTTCGAGAACGGCTGTGGTCCAACCCGGTGTGCATGCTGCCCTCGTACAACTCCCAACTCCCAACAGGCGACGAAGTCGGCCAGTTCCTCGCTCTCGACGTCGGTGGATCGACACTACGCGTAGCGTTGGTGCACCTGAGGGGCCGTGGCGCGCCCGGTTCCGAGAACAACATCATCCGGATGGACACGTTCAAGATCGACAACGACGTCAGGGGTTTGAGAGGGAGAGAGTTCTTCGACTGGATGGCCGAGAGGATACACCGGACCGTGGCCAAGGACAGTGCTAGAGGCCATCGCCCAGAGCACCCGCTCCTCATGGGCCTAGCCTGGAGTTTCCCTATCACGTATGTACACCAATATCTGCCATGCTTACCTTCATCCGCTGACGGGACCCAGGCAAACATCCTCAAAGGGAGGGAAACTGAGCGTCATGGGCAAAGGATTCCTCGCCAACGACGGTCTCATGGGGGAGGACCTTGGGGAAATCATCGAGACGGCCTGCAAGAAGCAGGGGCTGTATGTCGAGCTCTCCGCCATCGTCAACGACTCGAGTGCTGCGCTCCTGTCGGAAGCCTACACCACCCCATCAACCCGCTTCAGCCTCATCCTCGGAACCGGGTCCAACATTGCCGCCTACCTCCCCGTGACAACCATTGACCGACCCAAGTTCGGCGACCGCCCCGACAGCTGGCACGAAAAAGCCAGCCACGTCATTGTCAATACGGAGGCGAGCATGTTCGGCCAGGGCATCCTGCCCCTGACCAAGTGGGACAAGGTCCTCAAGGCCGCCCACGACCGGCCAGATTTCCAACCGATCGAGCAGCTCGTGAGTGGCTACTACCTCGGCGAGATCTGCCGCCTCGCCCTGCTCGACGCCATCCAATCCACAGGCGTCTTTGGCGGTGTCGTCCCGCCCTCCCTCCGAACGCCCTACTCTCTCGACACCGAAACCCTCTCCGTGATCGAAGCGTATGTTCAACCCACCCCCGCCTCACCCCTTCCATAACATACCAATCAGGTACTAACCCCCTCCCTCCCCCTCAAAGCGACACCTCCCCAACCCTCACAACCGCCCTCCAAACCTTCACCGCCCGCCACCCCAGCCCGGGTGGTGGTGGCGTCCCGCCGCCCACGCCCGCCGATCTCTCCTTCCTCCGCACCCTCGCCTCCCACATCACCCGCCGCTCCGCCTCGGTCGTGGCCGCCGCCATCTTTGCCCTCTGGGAGCTCAAGGCCGAGGCCGAGGCCGAGCTCCTCGCCACCCTCTCCTTGTCGTCGCCGTTCCTGGCCGAGACCGAGGCCGAGCTGCGCATGGTGGCGCGCCGCCCCGGCGGCGGCAAGACCACCGTCGCCTTCAACGGGTCCGTCGTCGAGCAGTACCCGGGCTACAGCGAGCGGTTGCAGGAGTATGTGGATGGGTTGCTTGCCGAGGGGGGTGGTGAGGATGGTGAGGATATTGGTGGAAGGGGGTCGATTGAGCTGGTGGCGGCGCGGGAGAGTTCGCTGAGGGGCGCGGCTGTTGCTTTGGCTTGCTTGGCGTAGGATTTGTTTATTTTAGGGGGCAGCTACCCTGCCATGGACACTTGGTTGGTTGGGTGTGGAATAGTTGGATTGTGGGAGAGTTTGGTTGGTTCAGGTGGCGGTGAGGGAGGTTAGGAATATAGGAGGTAGCTTGGACGAGGGTCAGGTGGTTGGGTTCGGCCGTTTGGGCTAGCTTCTGGTACATACATATATATACAAGGAGCGAGTTGTTCATCGATGGGTTTGCCTTCTATTCAGTGAGAGCCTTGGGTGAAACGGTCCACGAATTGCTCCACGCGGCTTGCTTGGGAGTGGCGAAACAGTGCGTGTGCGGGTATCCATCGTCCACCATCTGACTATCCGCATGTTCGTCTCCCCAGTAAGGTACCAAAGATCTATGGCAACCATGTCAAAATCGGGTTGATCCGGCGCAGCCGACCCCAAGATAGCTGGTCTTCCCTGACAACTTCTCAGCTATCTGGGCCAAGCACACAAGCTTGAGAAAGAAACTCAGCGTCGCTATCCATTCCATCTGTGGCTCCTATTTTCTCAACCAGCGATCACCGACATCGCCCACCCTCCACATACACAAGTGATACAGCTGACCAAACGCCAAGCGCAATCCGGAAAGAACTGCAAGAGTACGCCCACCGTCCCCCTCCAAGCCTCCGCAATCTGCACCACGCTCTTAGGTTGTTCCTCCCCCCGCCAACCTCCACATCCCGCCTCAAGCAGTTGACCGCCTGCCACCACAAACCCTGTACTCCTCCTCCCTCGATCGAAACACATCAACAATACCTCCCCTCGACACAACGCAAAAACAAATCCCGGGGTATACCCATCTGCAATCCCACTGCATCAATTTCTATATCCTCCTTGTCCCCCCCCCCCATTACCCTCTTCACTCCGCAGCAAAGTACCGCTTAGCCTTACTCCGTATCTGCTGCGCTTTGACCTCGGGCGGGACAATGGTGTGGTGGACGACATGGGGCCGGTAGATTGCGTCGACAGGCGGCATCCTAAATCAACCAAAATCATCAGAACACACACACACACACACAATACCATGTAAACCACGAGCTCCAACTCCGCCAAAAGTTACCCTCGCTAGGGGTAAATTGATCCCTCCCATAGAAAACGAATGCGGCGACGAGGAAGAAGGGACTTACCAATCGTCGAGACTAAGCGGGAAGTACTCGTACAACATATCCTCCGTCTCGAGCGGGCTCGCGAGCAGGTTGATGTTGTTGTTGTTGTTGTTGTTGTTGTTGTTGTTGTTGTTGTTGTTGTTGTTGTGCGCCGTGCCCGCCTGGCCGCCCGCCTGGCCGCCCGCCTGGCCGGACATGCCTGTGGAGAGGAGCATGGAGGACTTGGCGAGCTGCTGCGGGCTCTGGGAGCTGTCGTTGGAGCCGGAGCGGTTCGGGGGGCTGCGCTCGTCTTCGGATGAGTTGAGGTTGAGCGGGATGGGCTGGGGCCCTGCCGCGCTGCTGCTGTTGTTGCGGTGGGCTGTGTTGTTGTTTGTGGTGGTGGCTATTAGTAATGGGTTCGGCGGCTTCTGGCTGTTGGTGCGCTTGGAATTTCCCGAGGAGTCGAGTGAGCCCCAGGAGGGTACTGGCGGCCGGTGGAGGCTTGGAGAGGTGACGGCCTGCTTTTTGCTGGCGTGCTGCTGGTTTGGTGTCGTGGACGGATAAGGAGTCGCCCAGTCCGCCGGTGATTGCTTCAGTTCGTTAGTAGGGGGCCCAATGTAGGGCGGGCGTCTATCCCGGACATACCTGGACATTGTTACCCAGCGAATTGTAGCGCTGTATTTTCTGTGCTGGATCGGCCTCATCCTGCCTCGGCTGCTGTTTCCCTCCCGACCCGTCGGTATGCCTCCGCTCCAGCGGCCTCTTGTCTCCCAGCGGCACTTCTTTGCGATTGTCAAAGTTCCTCGGGCTGCGGCCCCTGACAATCACAGGCCCCGACTGTATCTCGGCGACCTTGATGTACTCGCCGCCCTTGCTCTTCACCAGCAGTTTGATCTGCACCACATAGTGCTGCTGCAACCCCTTCCTCCGTCCGTTGTTCGCCGTGGCATGCTTGAACTGCAGCCTCTTCCAGGCGACGGGCACCGACACCCTGCTCCCGCCATCCACCTCCTGCCCGCCGCCGCCAAAATCGAGCGGGAGCACGGGCGGCGGGGTCACGACCTTTGTCTCGTCGGCCCCGAGCGGCGGGTTGCCGCCGCGCCAGGGGATGGTGATCATCTCGGCGACGCGGCCCTCGATGCTCTCGACGGCGGTGACCGAGGCGGCCAGCTCGAGGGCGGGAGCGCGGCGGCCCTGGTCGTCGACGTACTGCGTCACGTGGCGCGGCAGGGTGATCTGGCCCGAGATCTGCCACAGGTTGCGGCGGTAGCACGTCAGCTCGAGCGGGCGGCCGGCGGTGCTGCTGTCGGCGCCGAAGACGTCCTCGGCGACGAAGAACATGCCGTACAGCTCGCCCGTCATGGACGGCTCGACGTACTGGCCGGGCTCGGTCAGCAGCGTGGCCTTGCCCGGGATAGGGGCGCCGAAGCCCAGCAGCTTGTTGTCGAGCTCTTGCGGGGATTGCGGGTCGATGTTGTAGGCCTCGGCGTCGAGGGCGCTGACGCCTGCGCCGTCGAAGGGGCGGGCCGGGTAGGAAAAGGGGTCTTCGAAGGTGGTGCTGAAGGCTTCGAAGTCGTACGGGTTGGGGGTAAAGGGGAGCTGGGCAATGCCGACGGGGTCGCTGGGGCGAAAGCATGTCAGCATGATGATATCTAGGTTAGGTAAAGTGGAAGGCTAGAGTTGGGCGGTTCTACAGCAGCGAGTCGTCAAAGGCCATGAAGCTCGAGGCATCCATGTCCGAGGCCGTCATGGCCATAGCATCTTGGCCCGTGGCGGCGCCCGACGACAGCGCCGGCATGGGATTGAAGCCGGCCATCTCATTGCGGCTCCCAGAGAGCTATCGGACGATTTCATGAACCGATTGCGCAACACTTGGATCAGGCATCCGGCGGCAGCATGGTTCGCGATAAGCTCCAGGCACGGGCGTGGGCACAAGGAGGACGTCGGAGGTGGAGAAAGAATCGATAAGCCATTCCATTGTTGGGGGCCTGCAGCTGCATGAGATTGATGGGAGCTGCCAATGAAATCGGGTGCATCCGATTGCCCGGATGCTGCTCATGGATGCTGCAACAACGCAGGGTGGTGTGGGTGGCCCTCGCCCCCCTCGTGGCCTGCTCCGGAGTCCCGCATTGGGTGGGGTTACTCCACAATGTTCTCTGCAGCAGGGTGGAGCCCTAAAACAACGTTAAAGTTCCCTCGACCATCTTGAGCCAAGAAGGCAGCTGGGATACTGATTTTTAGCCACGGCTTTCAGCTGAAGAGCCAAGACGTCCAGTGTCTCTGGGTTCAGAGACCTCCCAGAAAAATATGTCAAATGTCGAAGCAGCTTGCTTGAGCACCAATTCCGGCAGTCTTAGCCGCCGGTGCACTCTAGGAGCTGTCACCTGACACCCTGCCGTTCTCGGTTCTCTCCACCACCTTGGCTCTCCTGATGGTGAAATGGCAATAAACTGAACAAGAGACGTTCAAACCCAGAGCTATCGAGTCAAATGGGAACGGGAGGGGGGGGGGGGGGGGTTGTGAATCGGTTGCAGATGGAATAAAACCACGGGCCAACATCAAACATTCACACCAACAGAGTTGAGAGCCAAACCGATAAATGAGACAGCAACCTCAATACACTGGAGGAAATCCTCGCGCCAACATATCCCCACCCAAAACCAAACCACCGAGTTGAAGCACCTTTCCATGACTCAATTCAGGCCAAATCCTGCCACTATCGAGTCCAGGTTTAGTTAGCATGGACCCAAACCACTTTCCCACACCACCCACCACCACAAAAAAAAAAAAAAAAAAAAAAAAAAAACACTCACATTCTCGGTCGAGTTCGTAAACTCCTCAAACGCCTGCACCACCTCAAACCCCATAGCCAGCACGGGCTCGACCGCTTCGTCCAGCACCCAGCTCAGCACGCTGCGGACGGCCTTGTGCGCCTTGTTCTGCCGCAGCCCCATGAGCGCCAGGCCCTGCAGCACCAAGCTGCCCCCCTGCGCCGCGGCGGGCGCCAGGACGGGGGCGACGATGCCGGCGATCATCTCGTCGGGCTCCGCGGGGGCCGGGTGCAGGGCCGGGACGAAGGCGGCCAGCGGGCTGCCGGGGCTGCAGATGATGACGGTGCCGAGCAGGGGGGACTCGGCGGCGTGGGCGCCGCCGCCCTTTGCGCGGACGACGCCGCACGTCTTGTGGTTGGCGGCCTCGTGCAGGGCGAAGCGGTACAGCTCGAGCACCTCGGGCCCCCCGGCGTGGTGGGCGCCGACGTGGGCGAGCACCGAGTCGGCGTTGTCCGGCCCGTGGATCAGGTCGAAGCTGATACCCGCCCGCTGGATGCTCTGCAGCAGGCCCTCGGGCGCGCTCCAGCTGCCGAGCGGGCTGATGGTCAGGTTGGTGAGCCGCCGCGGGAACTGCAGGTCCCAGCCGCCGTTGGAGAACCACTGCCGGAGGTTGGCATTGTTGTCGTCGGCGGCGGCCGGGATGCCGAGGAAGACGCCCGGGAAGGACATGCCGAGCTGGATCCGCTTGACGCCGCGCTTCTGCGCCAGGCCGCGGAGGGCTCGGCGGTGCAGGGACCGGCCGATGGACACGTTGCGCTTGGACGGGTCGACGAAGAGGGCGCCGATGATGCCCGTGCCGTGGACAAAGTAGGTCGCGCAGAAGCCGTAGAGGGCCTGGGTGCTGCTGTTGCGCACGACAAAGTGGGCTTCCTCGATGTTGGGGTTGTACAGCTCGAACGCGTGTGCGCCAGTCGTCTGCAGGAACTGGTGGGTTGGGGCACTCGCCCGGGCGAGCGCCTGGAGGAGGTCATCGAGGCCTCCCGCGTCTCGGTCGCGGCTGTAGGCTTCGACGAGCCAGTGTTGCCTGGACTTTTGCACCTTTCTGCTCTTCCGGAGTGTGCCGGGCAGCGTACCCTGTGGCTTGAACTTGCCACACAAGGACCGGACCAGAGCCGCCATGGATGTCTCGGTGAAGTCAAAGGTGCAGATGTAGGTCCCGATCGACTTGTCCATGGCAAAGTCGTAGGGCGAGCTAACGGCCACGACAATAAGCGACTTCTTTTGCCCGCTTGCCCTCAACATGGAGCACATCATGGAGACATGCTTGGTGAAGCCGGCCTGGTACAGGTTCCGGTTGGCGTCTGCCGTCACAATGATGATGCAGGACGCCCGGTTGATTAGGTTTTCGTGCACTGGCAGTACTCGGTTAGGGTTAGATTGTGCTGAGTTGCAGGAAAGGGACTGACCTGGCCTCACACCGTTGGCAGTGTAAGAAGTATGGAGCAGTTTACCGTGCCGAGCACGGGCGAGAGACCTCCCCATTTCTCTAAACACTCCCTCGCCACTCATGGTGGACCTCTGGTCGCGGTGCACCCATTTGTCATGCAGCGTGGTTGTATCACACTTGTTCTTGGCCTCCAATAGCACCTTGCTCATGGACGACGCTGGCAGCGGCCTCACCAGGGGAGTTAACAAGAGCAGCTCCTCCTCCTGGTGCATTGAGCTGCTCAGCGGAAGCAGCTTTTCGGCGTCTCTGATGACGGCGATAGAGTCCTCGTAGGCCTTGAGAGAGAGGGCGAGGTGGCTGGGATGCATCTTGGACAATAGGTTGATTCCAAGCGGGTTCAACGCCTTGGGCCACGAGGTGCATGACTTCTTCAGACGCAGAACCCTCCTGAGGGATGTGTAGATGCGCTCCTTGGTGAGGAGCTCGTTCTCGACGCCTAGCTTGAGTCCCGAGATGGCCTCGAGTTGCACGTCGTAGGCACGGCAGAGCATGACCAGGTCGCAGCCGGCCTCGACAGCCATGACGGTGCCAGTCTTGACGCCAATCTCGTTCCTGAGGCCTTCCATCTCGAGGCACTCGGAGATGGCGACGCCCTGGAAACCGAGCTCGTTCCTCAGCAAGTCATCGACCACCTGGTCAGACAAGCAGGCGTGGTTGACACTCATGGAGGGATTGGTGATGCCGCAGCCACCGACGAACATGGCGTCCAGCTTGCCCGTGGCGATGGCATTGCGGAAGGGGACGAGAGCACTGAGCGAGAGCTCTTCTAGTGTCTGGGTGATGATGGGTATGTCGAGACTGGAGCCGAGAAAGTCCAGGTTGCCGTACGAGGGGAAGTGCTTGCCGCAGGTGGCTACGCCGGCGTCCTTGTACCCATTCATGGCGGCGATGCCATATTGGGACACCTCCTGGGGGTCGTCGCTAGTAGCCCTGACGCCGAGCGGCTGATAGCGGGCGTTGGTCAAGACATCCAGCACGGGCCCGAGGATGAGGTTCACGCCGACGGCCGAGATCTCTGTGGCGGTGGCCTTGGCGACCTTGTAGGCCAGATCGGCGTTGCCGGCAGCAGCCTGGCCCATGGCACTGGGGAACTGACAGATGTAGTCCTCATCGTAGAGGCTGTTGACGCCGCCGTTCTCCTGGTCGACAGCGATCAGCAGGGGCTGAGGATGGCCTGCGCGGTGGGCGATGGTCTGCAGCTCCTGGACGAGTCTTGCCGTCTGCTGGGCAGCTGCGCTCGAGTCAGCATCTGCATGGGGCCAGGGAGTACAGCCAAGTTGAGGGCGGCCGACATTTGAGGTTTTTGGCGGTCAGCAAGATGGAGCCGAGGTGGTGCTGCTCGATCAGCTCACGGATCTGGGGAGTGACTTCGGTGCCATCCCAGCCCATGATGAGCATCTGCCCGATGGCCCTGACGGTGTGTTAGCGTTTTTGCTTGCCATAACGTTGACTATCATCTTGTGAGAAACAGAATTCACTGTTCGCCATACCATCATTGGCCGCAAAACCAGAACCGGCAACTACCTTGGCTCAGCCACATTTAGATGGCTCGAGGTGGCTTCGACAGCCACGCACTCGGACACTCATACACTTAGACACTCGGAACAACACAGGACAGGACAAACACACGCATAACTTACCAGTCGAGATGCTGCCATAGTGGGTCCAGTTCGGGGTCCATGTTGGAAGGGGCGGGAATCGGAGCGGTCCAGTGGGTTCTCAGGCTTCAGACACGACCTGACGGGAACTCGCACGAGATCGGCGGAATAATGGTGCGCCGAGTGGTCGGCCCCTGGATTCCTGGAAGCGCCAACAGCACGTGCAACGAAGGTATGGAAGATGTCAGCCACACATTGCCGTGCCCCTTCTGCCACATGGAGCAGAGACGGGACCCAGCAGCACTCCCAGAATCGGTGTCAGTTGCCAGATGGAAGTCGCTCCTCGAAATTCGGACGTTGCAGCTGACTTCCAATCGCGGTTCAGTGGGAGAAAAAGCTGCCGGCTAACCGCTCTGGGCAGGTACCATGAGGCGATTTGGCTAGCCCCGACCCGGCAACGTTACATGCACGTCTCGGCGCAAACTCAAGCTCCATCCCACATTCCCACTCTCCCACTGCACCATCAAACGGTCTTTGAGACTTTTGAACAATCAAAACACTCGCTATCTTCCTTTGTGGACCTGCGCAGTACAGTGTGAACGACCCGGGAAAGCGGATTGGCAATTGGCCTCCCAGAGGTTCCATGAGCGTGACACGATTACGCTGCCGTCCGTTTCCACAGTTCGCAACACAGTGCAGCAGTGTAACTCTGCCACCTTGACGCTGACACCATGCCTCTTCTCGATACCAACTTTTAGGTCACCTTTCTCTCAAGGTCGGGTCGTCTGAAAGGTTTTGTTCCCGCAAATACCGGAACAGACCGAGGCCATGGGTGTCCTGGCTCGAACCTGGGTGGAACAGTGGAAATGGACATGGACAGGCGACCGGTCTGATGACGTTTCTTGACCACAAAGGCTCATCCACCGGCGCGTCCCTCAACTTTCAGGTCCCCCAGGTTGCAGGTACCTCAAGAATTGCTAGTGGCACCCGGTCGGTGCATTGTGCGCGGGTGGAGGAGTGAGTGGCCCGCGACCGGTGGCACTCTCGCGCCATCCGTCTATCGGGGCAAGCGTGCCATGGTCCCCTCCGAGAAGAGGTAGGTTCCTGCCTGCCTCGATATATCTCGATGGTATTCGCCTCAAATCCGTTATCTTTGGTATACTATGGCGTCCACAACCAAAAGCTTCAGGCGACCTCACGCCCTACCGCTCCCTCAAGAACAAAGCCCCTGGAACGGTACCCGGGACCTCTCCCCCTACTACAGCAGTTCTATCACTTGACCACATCCGCTTCACAATGCCTTCTGCAGTGCGCTCGGCATCCCCGCGCCGAAATGGCATCACCAAGCTGACCAACTGCCGTCTGCTCCGCGGCGATGAACTGCTATGGGACGACGTATGGGTGAGCTCCATCACGGGGAAGATCATCCGCAGCCAGTCGGCTTTCTACGAAGAGCTCATCATGCCAGACGAGGTCGTTGATCTCGGCGGTCGCATCGTGTCTCCGGGCTTCATCGAATGTCAGCTGAACGGCGCCTACGGCTTCAATTTCTCCACCGTTGCCGACGACATGGCTCAGTACGGGAAACAGCTGAGGGATCTGAACAAGAAGCTGGCCCACACGGGCGTCACTTCATACCTGCCCACCGTGACAAGTCAGAGGAGCGATCTCTACAAGAAGGTCGGTCTACTGCCAGGCAGCTTGTGTTATCCATGGACCCCAGAGATGCTCACTTCCCGCCCAGGTCCTCCCCTATCTGGGACCCTCCGGTGCCTCCCGCCGTGCCCACGACGGCGCCGAATCCCTCGGGGCCCATGTCGAAGGCCCGTTCCTAAACCCAACCAAGAACGGCATTCACAACACCTCCACCATGCGTGTCGCCTCATCCTTCTCCGACCTGGAAGACACGTACGGCGCCGCCAACATCACCCCTCCCTCCTTTTCGGGGTCTCAGTCTCCATCATTTTCCAGCGTCAGCGACAGCAGCGACGACACAAGCCTCGCCTCCTCCTCCCGCAACCCGAGCGACCTCCCGATCAAAAAGATCACCGTCGCCCCCGAGCTCGGCGCCATGACGTCACTCATCCCCGAGCTCACGGCGCGCGGCATCATCGTCTCGATCGGCCACTCGGAGGCCACGTACGAGCAGGCCTCGACGGCCGTGTCGGCCGGCGCCACCATGATCACGCACCTGTTCAACGCCATGCGGCCGCTGCACCACCGGAACCCGGGTGTGTTTGGCGTGCTGGGCGCCGCCGAGACGGCGGCGGGCCGCGGACGCAGACGGCCGTGCTTCGGCCTCATCGCCGACGGCATCCACCTGCACCCGGCCACCGTCAAGATCGCCTGGCACGCCCACCCGGCCGGCCTGGTCCTGGTGACGGACGCCATGCACATGGTCGGCCTGCCCGACGGCCGGTACCCGTGGACTAACGGCGAGGGCGAGCACTACATTGTCAAGAAGGGCGGCGTGCTCGAGTTGGAGGGCACGGGTGTTATCGCGGGCAGGTGAGGCTATTCCATTTTCTTTTTTTCCCCCCGTCAAATTTCGGCGGCATTGGAGTTCAATTTCTCGTCCCTGAGGATGAAGTCTACGCATATTACTTCTCCGCCATTCCCTTTTCCCTTTCATCACCCCCCCCCCCCCCCCCCCCCCCCCCCCCCCCCCCCCCCGGACTTACCAAAGTCAAACCCAACATTCCAATCCCCCACCTCTTCCTCCAGTCCCCAAACTAATCTCAACCAACAACCAATCCTCCAACAGTTCAACAACCCTAATCGAATGCATCAACAACTTCCTCAACTGGTCCGGCGCCACCATCCCCCAGGCCCTCACCACCGTAACCGCCACCCCGGCCGCCATGCTGGGTGTGCAAGGCGTCAAGGGCACGCTGGACGCTGGCGCTGATGCCGACCTCGTCGTCCTGTCCGAGATGGTCAGCAGCAACGACGGCAACGGTGGCGGCGGCGGCGGTGGCAGGCAGGAGCTAGTCGTTGACGAGGTTTGGAAATTCGGCGTCAAGATTTTCGAGAGGTAAAGGGTACATGAGCCGGTGGTGGGGAAGGGGACGGGTTCCAAGTGAGAGTGAGAAGGTCTGAGGTGGGGGTGGATCGGATTGCAGGGTTGGGCTCAACTCGGGCTTGTCATACACAAGTGACGGAAGTATGAGCAGAGGAGGAATTGCTCGGGCGTAAGGATACCGACAAGGTGCCTCTCATCGAGGAGTCGAGCCCTCGGGTCCCGTTGGCATGGAACGAAATCATAGCTGTATGTACCAAAAACCTTCCCTTTCCACAGCCATTATAGATCATTACAGATTAGACAAGCCCAATCATCATCATCACACAGCCCAACATTCCATCCATCCCATCCATCACGACAGAGTAAACGAGTCCGTCGTCCCCGTAAACGCCCTGATATTCCCAATCAGTGGCTTCGCGTCGCCATAGTACCGGAGCCGGTACGTCCCCGCCGCGTCCAGCTGCGGGTCTGTCTCCCAGCTGATGGTCACCTCGCTGTGGCCCAGCACAAAGTTGGTCCGCTCCCAGCTGTACACGAGCCGCCAGTCGGCGTCGCTCAGCACCTGCGCCCACGTGCTGCCGCCGTCTTCGCCGCTGCCCAGCCTCTCGACCGCCGCAAACGTGCCCTCCAGCCGGAGGTTGTTGCGCGGATTGGCCCCGACAAAGGTGGCGTTGACGACGGAGCCGCGCGCGTACGAGCTCGCAGGCTGGGTCCTGACCGCGCCGAAGCTGGTCCCCAGCGGCGCGCTGTCCTGCACGACGCCCGTGATGAAACTGAGGCTCCTCTCGCGGTTATCCGGGGGCGAGGGGCCGGGCGGCGGGCTGCCGGACGAGGTTGCGGAGAGGAAGGGCAGGGCGCGTAGGGTCAGGTTAATGTACGCCGGGAGCTCCCACTGGCCGTACAGCGTGCTCGCGCCCTCGTACCGCTGGACGGCATACTCCTCGGGCGTGGTGACGTAGTGGGCGTACGTGTTTGCAGGGCCGCCGAGGACGACGAACGGTTCGTAATCCCCCGTCAAACCCGACTCGGACGCGGCAGCCTTCACGGCGTTGCGCCAGCGCCGGCCAGCCATGGTGGATGCCTCGGTTGGGGATACGATCATGATGAACTGACCTACGCGGAGAGACTGGACATCGACAATGTTGGGCGACCAGGCGTAGGGAAGGCTCATCTCTCCGACATCGAGGAGGATCGGTTTTGGTTCCTGGCAATCCTTCTGCTCTGGGCTGGGTGCGCGGAGAAAGCCTCCCACAACCGACCAGAGCGGGTTATTCGGGGCGCCACTGTCGCCCTGGGTGAAGTCGGCGAAGCCAGGCCAATCTGTGGTTCCGGCTGCGAATGAGTGTCCTAGAGCGGCCGGGCAGGTTCGCACAATGGTACCGTTATCTAGGGGGAACGTGTAGTACTGCATATCGTTGAAGTAGTGGAACGACCGAACCGTAGACCCGACAACGGCCGTCGATGTGGAATCCAACGAGTCCTAACAAGACGAGTCAGTCCATCACAGGCGTCACCTAAAGGCTAGATAGATGCATTCTCACATAAAGTTCCTTAGCCCCAGAGAACTGCCTCTGGGCGATCACGGCGCAGCTGGAGATGCCAAGGTCGGCGATATGGAACATGGGCCCTCTGCTACGGCATGACTGCGACGTGCCGTCTGGACAGGTGCTCGTGTGGAAGTCGCACATCTGGCCCGACCCGTCCTCACACCAGGCGCCCAAGACGTTTGGGCTGGTGTCCCCCACGTTAGCCTGCGAGAAGCTGGCCACGAAGCCGTCGGCAGCCTGGTCGTCGGCCTTGGCGGATTGCTCAAACAGGTAGGCTGCCAGACCCTTGTTGTCGCCCGTGACGTGCGTGTTGTTGCCCTGCACAGAGGTAGGGTGGACGGCAAACCAGGTCAAGACACCAATGTTCTTGCCATCAGACGCTCTCTTGAAGCGCAGCAGGGTCAAGTATTTGTCGACGTCGTCTGCGTACTGCGCTCTCTCGGACTCGGGATTGGCGAGATACGCAGAAGGGCTCCGGTTGATGTTGGCGTCCGAGATGCGGGTGGTGCCAAAGTCGAGATAGCCCTGGGACGGTCAGTATGTATCCCTTTTACCAGATCAAGGATGGTATGGTATGCTGGACCTCTTGGAGAGACTCGTGCGCTCGCTTGATAGACAGGACCGCGCCGTCAACGATGGCTTGATACCCCTGGCGGTCGAAACCAAGGCTGGTGAGCTGCGGCAGCAGGTAGTTGAACCAGCCTCCTGGCCCGCTGTGGGAGTGTGTGCCTGTCACAGCGACGTTCGACCGCCCGTACACGGAGTAGCCAGATCCCAATGCCGCTAGACCCTCCAGAATGCCGTTTCGAACTGCCGTGTCTCCCGACTGGGTATCGAGGATAAGATAGACGAAGCGGTTGTTGGTCCCGACTTCCCCGATGATGAACGAACGAGCATAGATGCGCTGGCGCAAGCCCGAGCCAACCTGATCGAGGTTGGCATAACCCGCAAAGTTAACCTCGACCACGGGGCCCGTGATGTCGGCTTTGCCCACGCCGATGAGGTACTTGTCGCCAGCTGCAGTGTCTCGGGCCTTGGAGAGGAACGGGCTGTCCGCTTGTTTGAAGTTATCGGATCTGGCAGCAAACCTGCTCTCGACTGGGGCGACCTGGAGCTGGGCCAAAGCAAGGAGAGCGAGTACGATGAGCGACACAGCAGCGAGCCCTCGCTGAGTCGGCACCGTCCAGGGACCATGCTGGAACGGCATCTTGTAGAGTCACGCTCCTGTCGGTGGAATACTGAGAGAGTGGTACCGGATGAAGAAATCAGATGGTTTGAGTGAAGCGCACTTGGACACCCCAGGCCTGGGATGAGGGGCCCTTTTCCACCCTTACGGCCACCAGATGGCGCGCGTTGTTGTCGTGCTCCGGCAGGATTCTCCGCAATGTTGAAGTCTAACCAAAGCGAGGAGAAGCGCGGGTTGTCCGAGGCAAGCCGGCAGCACCAAGTTCGGAAGCGGCTTGTTGATAACGAGCAGGAACCTAAGTTGGTCGGTCTTGTTGATCGAGGGGGAGAGGGGGCTCCTTCCTCATATGACAACGGGCATGTAACCCACCTAGGAGGTAGCCACCAGCCATGCCACCTGAGCAGGCCAGCAGGCCGCCCTTGCCTGGAGGCATCTCAAATTGGCATGGAACGGAGAATTGAAGCTGAGGTGGGCTGCCAAGTCGCGTGCGTCGACCTCTATCAAGCCACCCGACTCGCTCATCGCTGTCGTCCTTGATGTCGGCAGCGGCGCGCTAAGCTTGATCCCGGTCGCTCTCCGGGAGGATGCCACCCCTTGGAGTGGTTGCCACCACGGATCAGGCCGCCGTCGACAACATGTCGGTCAGGCCAATCAGATTGCATTCGACGCTTTTCGCTTGAGAGTCAAATCATGGCTTGGCCCTGTGTGTGCGCCTGTGATTTCACATCGAGGCGAGACATCCCAAGCAGAACGCAGCTATTGGATCAGACGAAGAGTCGCAGCGAGAAATGCAATGTCCTTCTCAAATTCTCCGCACCATTGCAGGATAATCGGCACCCTTGTGTTCTGTGCACCACAAGAAATGGCTACGCCACACCTGGCGCCACAGTAGATAAATTGTCGTGGAAGCTTGGCTTTGCGCCACTCCAACAGCCGTGGGGAATAGAAACGCTTCAACAACCAGATCATAGCGGTGGCAGCTTTCAAGAAGGTACGTGAGATCGAGTGCCAGGCACATCCCCTCCGTCATCGCAGGCTATAGCCACACAGAAGGGACAAGTTCGTTGAGTCTCACCCAGCATCGTGATATTCATTGAACAAACATCAGACCCTCGCATCCCACTCCTATTGACTACCCGCGGCTAGCCAGTAGAGTATTGTACCACACATGCAGGATGCAGATATACATCGTACAGCATCCCCCACAGCCCCCTATACAGATGACAACCCGCTACCTACCAACCCCTACCACGACAACAAGCCACAAGAGACCAAGGGGTATAAACATTCCCGCTCTCACTCTCATGTCCGCTCTAAGGGCCCGGCCAAAACAAGGCGCAGACACGAATAAAGAAAAATGTTGACATGGAAAAGCAAAACCACCCACCCTTTTACCATGCAAAGTTGTCCATGCACCCGTGAAGAACTCCCTCCCACAGTCCTCTCCTAAAACACCAAGAGACACAAACCCGACAGAAAAAAGTCCCGCTGGGAAGCAGGAGACAGGAAAGAGGAAGGAAGGGGAAGGAGAAGATGGTGGTGTGTGCAGATGTAAGGACAACAAGGGAAGAGAACCCCCCCCCAAAGGAACTCCCTGTAACGCCTCTCCGATCCGGTCGCTTGCAATGTGAATATTCCCCCTCTTTCATAAACATGATAAGGCTTTTCCCATCTCTATTCCCTTTTCCAAGCAATAGAAACCCGTATTTTCCCCCACTGCCCGTCCGTCCAGCTCATCATGCCTGTCAGCGCTATGTCAATCCACAATATGATAGCAGAACCCGTTCCCTCAATGCCGAAAAAGGAAACAGTGGTGCGACCTTGGAATATCAACACAGAGTCTGATCCCATTCACGAAATGTAAGAGTAGGTTCCAAACGCAACCCCTCGGCACGTGGAGCGGGGAGAGGAACTGCGTGAAGAGAGATCCAATCGAATCCCGTCACGGCACGCCTTTACAAGCGCACTCAGCCAGCCTTTGGGTGGGGTGTGTGTTGGTATCGGGAGTAGTAGCTTGTAATGCCATACTTCGCCTGGGATGGTCTAGAGCCCAAGCTGGCCAACGGTAGGCTCCATGGCGTTCTCGGACAGGTTGATGAGCAGCTGGGCGAGGCAACGCTTAGTGGCCGCGTCGTCGCGCAGGACGGCCGCGAAGGTTTGATCGCGGAGTGGCTGAGGCAGACATTGCCTGAGGGCTTCGCGAGCACGGGCGTTATCGCTGAGTCTGTACACACAGCCCGGGTTAGCGGCGGATCTTGGCCATGAGGAGGGGTAGGGTAGTTCGAGGGGGCGATTCCTACCTCAAGAAGCACCGAACTACGTGCTTAAGCAGTCTGGCGGTCTGCTGTTCCACCAACTGGGCGACCATGTTGCTCAGAACCGTACCCACGGCATAGAAGCGCTCATAGGTGGCGCAGATGTAGTTGAGACCGTTGTCATCGAGCAAAATCTTCTGGACGATGAAGATGGCGACAGTCTTGCTGAGTTCGGACCCCGTCTCCATGATGCGGAGACACAGCGGAATGATCTCGGTGGTGAGGAGAAAGTTGATGACCTCGGACGAGTCGTTCTTGACGAGGGCCCCGATGACCCCGAGCGAAGTGAGCCGGAGGTACTCGAACGGTCTCGACTTGGACGTCGTGTTCAGGAAGGGATAGAGGTACAGCGGGATGTGTGCTGCGAGGCTCGTGGTTAACGGATGGAAGACTAGGGCAATCCACGGGGGCCGGGGAAGCCACACTTACCAGTCAGAAACAACGTGCGAGTCTCATTGTGCGACGCGACACACTGAAGAAGCGCCAGCGCATTGCAGACTCGGTTGGATGCTGCCGCGGTAAGCTGCGACGGGCTCAGGAGATTGTAGACGCTGATGATTTCTTGCAGTAACGATGTCATGACGCCTGCAGCAGATCTTGATTAGCACCACACATGCCACGCGTATTAAAGAGCTGTGTCGCGCCGCAGAAGGGGAAGGTCACGTCGTACCGAACGAGTGCCACAAGATCAGGGCAAGCTCGGGAACCTGCTCTCGCTTCTTGCTGAGCTCCAACAGGGCGCCCTCGCGTGTGTTCTCGTTCAGCAGGTCGGCGATGTACTGGAGAGTCCGGCGATTGTCCTCGGACACGGACGAATCGAGGCTGCTCTCCTGGGGATGGGCCTGCTGGGCCTGCTGGGCCTGGGCCTGGGCCAGGGCGCCGACGGTGTTGTGGGCGGTGGCAATGCGGTTGTAGTGCTGCTGCTGGGCGACGTTGGCAGCGGCGGCCGCAGCCGCAGCCTGGGCGTGGTGCTGGTGCGACGTCTGCGGGTGCATCCAGGCCGGCTCGGCCTGGGGATACTGGTGGTGACCATAGACGTGCGGATTGGACATCATCTTGGCTGGGGCTTGTTGCAGTCGGTATGGGTGCGGGCGGGGAATTGCAGTGCGGGCGCAGTCGCTGTGGCAAGAAAGACGTGGCGTGTGTTGGGCTTCAGGGTGGTAATCCGCCGTCCGGAACGAGACTTGTGACAATGCGGCAGTCTCGGGCTGCGCGTCATGAGCGGAATAAGGTATGAATGTCGGGGGGTACTAGGCTAACAAGCGGGTCCGCAGGCCGGGTATGCACGCAGGGTGTGAAGATCAGGGAGGTCGGCGCGGTGACGGGGATGGGACTCTGCAGCGGTGGTGTTTCTGGTCCGAACCTAAGTTGAAGACGCAGAGCCGCAGGTGTGTGGTTAATGGTGGACAGCGGTTTTCGGCGGTCGTGCACGAGAAGCCGACAGTGGGGTTCGGCTGGGGTGTGCTCCAACCTAATCGTCAATCAGCCCAACAGGCCTGTGGAGCCAAATCCACCAATCGGCTGATGCAACCCCAACCCTGGCTGAGCTAGCCAAAAGAGTCGTGCATTCGCTCCGATGAATCGCGCTCTCAACGGACAACCCAAGAGGTCCAAGTGCAACAATTTGTGAATATGCTGAGATGCAGGCTACAACCAAAAAAAATTGAAGACATCGACTAAAGTCCTAATGAAAACAGCGAATCATTAAGCCAAAGCCCCTATCAAATGCCAGTACTCCCCGGGTCCGACGCAGGATATCTTTCTATGCCCATGCCCTTTTTGTCTCACAAGAAAACAATGAAAATAAATGCCACACCTCCAAGCAGTAGCGCCGCCAGTACTCCCGGCGTATTATCCTTGACCGCCCCAGCCTCAACAACGGGATTGGAGACGGCCGCCGCCAGACTCCCCGGTGTGGCCGTTCCAAGCGCCGGAGTGCCGCTCGTGGTGCCGTTCTTGGAGCATACTCCGCAAGCAGAAGGGATGGGGTAGATGACCGTCAGCTTGGTGACAAGCTCGCTCGGCTCGGTTGAGCCACTTGCAGTCGGCGTGCCAGGCGTAATCAAACTCGTTCCGATGCCATCAGCGCAGACGCTGCAGGGGCCATCACCGGGCGAGGGAGTGGGCGTCGGGGAGAGCGTGTTGGTATCGTCTCCGGTGTTCGAACCGTTGCCGCCAGAGCCGCCGCCAGAACATCCACCTCCGGTGGTACCTCCAGACCCAGTGCAGCCGCCTCCCTCGCCGCTTCCATCATTCGATCCCCCTTCACCACTGCCCTCTCCACCGCCGCCGGAACCCCCATCACCACTGGAACCCCCATCACCACTGGAACCCCCATCACCACTGGAACCCCCATCACCACTGGAACCCCCATCACCACTGGAACCGCCACCACTGCCATCACCACTACTCCCTCCACCACCGCCCGAACACCCACCTCCAGTGGTATCTCCAGACCCGGTGCAGCCGCCTCCCTCGTCGTTTCCACCATCCGATCCACCTTCACCACTATCACCTCCACTGCCACCAGAGCCTCCATCGCTGTTGGAATCGCCATCACCAGCGGAACCACCACCGCCATTGGAGTCGCCACCGCCGGTGGAATCACCACCACCATTGGAATCACCACCACCATTGGAATCTCCATCGCCAGTGGAATCTCCATCACCGGCGGAACCTCCATCGCCATTGGAGTCACCGCCGCCAGTGGAATCTCCATCGCCATTGGAACCGCCATCATCACTACCCCCTCCATCGCCAGAGGAACCTCCACCAGAACCATTTCCAGAGCCACCCTCACCCCCACTCCCTGTTGAGCCCCCAGCGCCAGGAGTCGGCGTAGGATTCGCACCTCCCGCACCACCGCTGCTGCTCCCACCTCCCTGTGATCCTCCAGGCCCAGGAGTGGCACTTGTCACCCCACTCGCCCCTCCCCCACCCCCGCCAGCACCACCATCGCCGCCTCCACTACCCCCAGACTCTCCAGATCCCGACCCCGAAGGTAGCGTCGTGCCAACCGGCACACCGTTCGCATCCACCGTCACCGTGGCCGTGACCGTCGCTTCTGCACCACCACCACCACCACCACCACCACCACCACCACCACCACCACCACCACCACTACCAACACCAGCAGCCCCGCACTCGCTCGACGCGGGCGCCAGGATGGTCGACACAAACGTGATGGTCGACGTAAACACGCTGGACGGGTTCTCCGAGATGGTGACGGTCAATTCGTGGATGATGGTCGCCACGGGCCTGCCATCCGCATCATCGCCATCGCCATCGCTATCGCCGCTGGGGCCGGGGCCAGGGGTGGGTGTGGGTGTGGGTGTGGGTATTGCGGCGTTGCTTCCTGCTATGCCGCCGCCGCCGGGGGTTACTGCTGGGTTGCCGGTGCCAGCGCCGGAAGTGGCAGCGCCCGGGGGCAGGGTGGAGGTTAGCAGGATGGGGTTGCCGTTTGCGTCGGTCGTGGAGATTGTCGTGACGACTTCTGGCTGGGAGTCGCTGTCTCCGCTGTCTCCGCTGTCTCCGCTGTCTCCGCTGCCTCCGCTGCCGTCACCGCTGCCGCCGCCGGCACCGGAAGTGGCGGCGCCTGGGGGCAGGGTGGAGGTTTTCAAGATGGGGTTGCCGTTTGCGTCGGTCGTGGAGATTGTCGTGACGGCTTCTGGCTGGGAGTCGTTGCCTCCGGTGCCGCCACCGCTGCCGTCGCCGGGGGCGAGGGTTGACGTGAGCACCGTGGGCGAGCCAGCAGCGTCGGTGGTGCTGATGAGGGTTACTGACGCGTCGTTTCCTGAGCCGCCTGCGCCGGCACCGCTGCCTGGAGTAAGGGCTGAGGTGATGAGTGTGGGTTGGCCGGCGGCGTCCGTTGTGCTGATGGTGGTCACGCCGGCCTGTCCGCCCCCGGCTCCGTCTCCACCCCCTCCACCGCTGTCTGAGGCACCAGCTATGGTGGATGTGATGGCCATCGGCGCGCCGTTCGCGTCGGTGGTCAAGATTGTGGTGACGCGCTGGCCGCTGCCGCCTGTCCCACCGCCGACTCCTCCCGCCGTTGTTCCGTAGCCGGGTAGCCCGTAGCCTGGTAGCGGAGTTGGTGTCGGAGTTGGCGTTGGTAGTAGGCCTGGTGTTGAAGCCGCTCCCCCTCCTACACCACCGCCTTCTCCGTTGGTGGTGCCGTTGATGACCACCCATGTCGAGGCTTGCAGGAGGGTTATTGCTGCGCTTTGGCAGAAATCATCAAACTGGAAGTTTTGACGCTGTGAAGCGTCCGACGCTATCCCCGTAAAAGCCAAGCTGAACTTGTCGTCGATGAGCAGCGGATGAGGCTGGACATAGAGCAGTGTGACGAGCACCACGGGCTGGTTGCTGCTCTGGCCCGACATCTGAAAAGGCACGAGCGGATTGACGTCGGAAATGAGGACTGGGTTGTCAGCCGATCGTACGCGCAGGCCCGACTGGATGTAAGAGACGTAGAGCCTGGACGCCGACAAGATGGTGAGAGGATCCAGGGAGGTGAGGTTGAGGGAGAGCTGCATGCCCAGGGCAATGTATGTTCGATTGCTTTCTGCTTGCGGGAAGATGATGATGGGCTCCGATATGTCTGATGCTTGGTTAGCTCTGTTGCCCTTCGGAGCTGTGACTAACTTACCATCCCAAGCACACTGGGCGCCAGGAGTGTCAAAGGTAGAGTTGCCCATCCTCAACGTCATACTGCTGCCGGCGGCGTCGCCGTTCGCCGAGCTGGAATCGGAACCTGAGCCTGAGCCGACCAACGACTTCTTGCTCCAGAACCTTATCCTCGCTTCTGCATTGCCGGGAAGGAGAGAGGTGATGAGTAAGGTCGCCAGCGAGGGCGGCAACAGAGGGAAAACACGCATATTGCGTATGTGTGAGGTGAAAGGGAGGAAAGTATGTGATAGGGGTTGTGGCCCGGTCCAAAAACTAGAACATGTAGTGTCCGGTCGATCACGTTTGGAGGACAAAACTCAAAAGTGATGATCCAGCATGAGGAACTAAGCCCCGTCTCAAGCGCTACTTGACTTTGAACGGGCCAGAAGTAAACAAGAGACCTCTGACGAGCGCACCGAGGGCCATCCTCGACCTTAAACCAGCCCGGACAGGGACAGTCAGCCATTATGCCCAACCTACTCCAAGGCATTTGCGTGACACAATCGCCGATGCTGAAGCCACTCGGCCCGGGCTCGAGGCCCGTTTGGACTGGCGGGTACGAGCGATATGAGGGTCGGGAGACCGGCAGAGTCGTTGGGTTTCAACGAGCTATGTGAGCTGAGGCAACGGGCCAACGTTTGGGAGGGAGGCCCGAGCATGGAGCCGGCCGGCCGGGACACAGTCCAAGCCCCGCCGTTGCTGGAATGCCGGGAGGAGAGGAATTCCTAGTATCTAGTTCCCGGTCTCGTGAGAGCGGCGCAGTAGTACTGGTAAGGGGTCAGGGTGGCAGCCGTGGGTCAACAACAACAGCAAAACGCTACGCCGTGCGGCACTTGAATCAAGGCTCCTCTGAGAATCGAAGGAGGAATGGAAGCTGGGCTTCAGGTGGCCGGGGCAGGGCCGTTTCAGATAATTTAAGCGTAGCGAGCTTCGAACCCTTGCGAGCCATACCTGTGATTTCGGTGATATTGACAGGAGCAACAGCTCCGTTCGAACCAGAGGCAAAAGGGAGAGGCACCGAACGCTTGTCTGGGGCGGCAAAAAGCCTCTCGATGGAAATTTGAGGGGTCGCGACGCCCATTGCTAGCTGACAGATGTTGGATTAAAACAAGCGACTGTTCCATTTCGCGGTGCATAAAAAACTCTTCGTTTTGTTGTGGTCGATTCGAAGCTCGGTTTTATCCTCGAGGTGTTGGTGTTTGGTAGTTTCGAAACATTCGAAACTGTTGGCAGCCGAAAGAAGCCACCCAAGATTGTTCGCATACTCAGGAGGGTTAGGGTTGACTGCACGGCCATTCTTCTCGAGTCTCGACCGCCCGGAATCGATCTGTGCCACAAGGTGTCAGTTACGCCACGCGCCAATCAGGTACACACATGAGCGGGGCCGGGGCGCTGGCTGATGGGCGAGTCCAGAACACTTGGCAAGCCGCGGGACTGGGTTGCCTCCGCGCCTCCACCATGGAGATCAGAAAATGCCGGCAATGTTGTCCAGTCTCGAACTCTCGATGACTTCACCGCCGTTCAAACATATTTCTAACTCCCTTACCACAGTACACAGGAATGGACGCTCCGGCTCTCTTTGCTTATCTCAAATCCGCTTTTTCTCTTGATTTGGGGTAAACGGACTACTGAAATGGAAAATGTGCGCAAACGCCGCAACCCTCTTTGTAAACGCGCTGGGAACTGAACTGAGAAGGCGCGCCCGGGCAACTGGGTCAGCTGGACAAAGAAGGCGAATCCGGAAAGGTCGACAAGCACACCACTTATCCATCAGCATCAGGCATCCGGCGGTAGCCCTGCACCGATTCCATCTGCCCCCTTCCCATTGCAAACTGCGCCTCCCGTTTTCTAGGGTAGGTTGGCTGTCTCGAGAAGCATGTGGATCGATCGTGAGCCCCTCGGCGCCAGCCTCAAACAGCACACCAAGAATCGCATCTGTTATCGCGTCCCTTTCCCTAACGCCTTGGCGGCCTTATTGAACCTGAAGCACCGCAGTCCATAGGCGTGATGGATCCAACGCCCAAATCCATCCGCTGAGCCTCTCCGCAAGCCGATCGTCTGGAAGCTACTCGATTGTTGTTCTCGTGCTGGGCGTCGCCGCCAAGCTTGCATCAGTCTCGACCAACTTGGAGCAAGCTTGCTTTAAAAGGCCCCTGCCATCCTGATCCCCGGGTAGCTGGGCATGCGAACCCTCTCCTGTCGTAATACCTCGACGATTTTCCAACGCGCCTCGATTTGTCAACATCTGGTTTCTCAGACCTCCAAATTGATACCGGCTCGATGGCTGGTGGTCTACCATTCAACGGCACGGGGGCCCCTCCCCAGGCCGGTGTTTTAGAGGGCGTCAATCCAGTCGAGTACACGCCGGGAAACCCCATTATGCTGTTCATTGTTCAGGTAGGTCGACGGTCTTGTCTGGCCTGGTCTTGTTGTTGGGCCGCATGGATCGGTGTTGGGATCCGTGTGTTTCGTTTCCCAGCCCGATCATGTAACCCAACCCACCTTTGGTCCCGGGCTGCCGGCCGGCCGGGCTTCCCGTGTTCCGGGCCAGTGCGCTAACAATAGCACGTCGCCATCGCAGGCCGTGATCGTCATCATATTTTGTCAGCTGCTGCATTGTGAGTTTCACATGGCTCCAATTACTCACATCCGTCTGGCTCACTCGATGGCGCAGATCCCCTCCGGCTGCTGAACCAGCCCCGGGTCATCGCCGAGGTCATCGGCGGCATCCTGCTGGGACCCTCGGTCATGATGAGGATTCCGGGCTTCCAAGCGAGTATGTAGCCACCGCATCTAGTGGGATGGCGCGGTAGCTGACGACCTGCAGCCATTTTCCCCCCCGAGTCTATGCCCGTCTTCAACAATGTGGCCGCCTTGGGCCTGCTTGTCTTCCTTTTCCTGGTTGCCCTGGAGGTGAGAAACCCGAGCCCCTCCTAGTCATGGCCTGGTCTGATCCGCGACAGGTCGACATCCGTCTATTTACCCAAAACTGGAAAGCGGCCTTGAGCGTTGGCATGGCCGGCATGATCGTGCCCTTTGGTCTGGGTTTTGCCATCGCCTACGGCCTCTATCACCAGTTTGATGTCGCCGGGACATCCATCAGCTTCGGCGTCTTCGGCCTGTTCATTGGCACAGCGCTTGCCATCACCGCCTTCCCTGTACTTTGCCGCATTCTCAGTGAGCTGAATCTGCTCCGCTCTGGTGTTGGTGTCACAGTCCTGGCCGCCGGCATCGGCAATGATGTGACGGGTTGGGTGCTCCTTGCTCTCTGTGTCGCCTTGGTCAACAGCAGCAACGGCTTGGCTGCCCTCTGGGCACTGCTCTGCTGCATCGGTTGGACCTTGCTGCTGGTGTTCGTCGTCCGACCGCCCTTCATCTGGATTCTCCGCCGGACGGGGAGCCTGCAGAATGGCCCAACTCAGGGCATGGTCGCCCTGACTATGCTTATGGTGCTCACCTCTGCCTGGTTTACCGGTATGTCGACCATCTCTGTGTGAGGCCGCCTAGACTTTCTTACTGACCCTCCCAGGCATAATCGGTGTCCATCCCATCTTTGGCGCCTTCCTGGTCGGCCTCATATGCCCGCACGACGGCGGTTTTGCCATCAAGCTGACCGAGAAGATTGAAGACCTCATCTCGGTTCTGTTTTTGCCCCTCTATTTCGCCCTCTCCGGTCTCAACACAAACCTGGGCCTCTTGAACGACGGCATCACCTGGGGATATGTCATAGCCGTTATTGTGTGTGCCTTTGTGGGCAAGATCGCGGGCGGCACCCTCGCCGCCAAGGCGAACAAGCTCCTTTGGCGTGAGAGCTTCACCATCGGCTGTCTGATGAGCTGCAAGGGTCTGGTTGAGCTCATTGTCTTGGTAAGTCCGCCAGGCGAGGAGACGGGTATATCTGCTGACACAGCCAGAACATCGGTCTTCAAGCGGGCATTCTCTCGGAGACCACTTTCAGCATGTTCGTTGTCATGGCTCTAGTGACGACTGTCGCAACGACGCCGCTTACCAAGGCTCTGTATCCGCCTTGGTACCAGAAGAAGGTGGAGAGGTGGCGGAGAGGCGAGATTGACTGGGACGGCAACCCCATCGACCACTCGGGACTCGGCCAAGCAGAAGGCCACAAGAAGGCCGTTGAGTCCCAGATCCGCCGCCTCATGGTGCACCTTCGCCTCGACAGTCTTCCGAGTCTCTTCACTTTCATCACCCTGCTGAGCCCAGAAAGCGTTCCCGCCCCAGCACATCCCGACGCTGCCGAGGAGTCATCAAAAGCCAATGAAGTACAGGTCAGGAAACGACCGCTTGAGGTCCACGGTCTGCGTGTCATTGAGCTGACCGACAGAACATCGTCTGTGATGCACCTGACCGAGGGCGACGACTTTTACTCTCTTCGCGACCCCGTCGTCAACGCTTTCCGGACCTTCTCCCAACTCCACGACGTCGCCGTGTCTGGCCGCGTTGCCGTCGTACCAGCTGATTCGTACGCCGAGACGCTCATGGCCAAGGCATCCGAGGTGTCTTCTGACTTTGCGCTGATCCCGTGGGGCGAATACGGCAGCGTGTCCGAAGACCAGTCCTTCCCCGTTGCCATGAGCGCCAGCGAGCGCTTCAGATCCAGCACGCACTTAGAATTCATCAATGAGACGTTTCACAAAGCCGCTTTTACCTGCAACATAGGTATCTTCATCGACAACGGCTTCGGCGGCATCACCAAGCCCGTAGGGCGGACCGAGTTGATGCGCACCAGGAGCGCCCTCTCCATTCACAGTCACACGGCCGAGCAGGCCGCACTCCCAGTCGCCAATAAGGCCCACCACATCTTCCTCCCCTTCTTTGGCGGGGCCGATGACCGCGTCGCCATGAGGATTGTCCTGCAGCTCACCAAGAACCAGCATGTCACGGCGTCGATCGTGCGCATCAACTGGCCCGCCGCCAAACCCGAAGAAGGCGCCGAGATCAGGACGCCGCCTACCTCTTCGCACGGGACCGAAACCCCCGAGCCCAAGGCGGCTGCCAACGACCCGTTTGCCCGCCAAGAGCAAGAAGACGCCGACTTCTTCTCCACCATGCAAGCCTCTCTCCCCGCCGACCTGTCGCCGCGCGTCGTGTTCAGCGAGACGGAAATCTCGTCGGCCGCCTTGGCTCTCACGGATGTCCTGGTGCTCGCGCAGCAAACGGTCGGCCTGCAGCCGAGGAACGCGGGCGACGTGGTTGTGCTGGGGCGGCAGAGCACCCGCTTCGGGGATGCCGCTGCCGAGGTTGGGGGGAGCAATACCGACCTGAAGCGAACCGTCGGGGCCGTGGCCGAGATGCTGGTCACGGCGGGGATTAAGGCGAGTCTCCTGGTTGTGCAGGCTGGGAGCAGGAATGGAAAGGGCTTGGATGTTTATGGCTGAGCTGTGGGCGGCGAGTACTAATGTCTTTTGCATAATGATGGGGACATCAGGAGGGAGGATGTTTGATGTTTCATGGATGTGGTCGTTTGGTGCAGATTGGCGGTTTTCTTGGTTGAGACGAGCTGCTTGGGCGCAACATCACATATACCCCCTCTTCTTGAATGTCGCCATGTTTTGCTCAGGGGTGAAATGAATTTGTCCATTTTCGCTACAGGAGACATGTACGAGGAGCAACTATAGAAAAGCCCATCTCAATGCAAGCATCAAATTGGAACATGAAGTGTGATGATAAGATATCTTTACCTGCCCCTGACGCCCGATGATCCATCCCACAACTCTCTCGCAGACATGCAAAATATCTATGTACAACAAAGACGCCCCATTCTGAAAACACCCCCAATGCATAACGTTACTTCAGATCTCTCAAAATCTCATCTCTCTCAATGTGTTCACTGTTCTACCACTCCGGCGCACCCCCACACCCACCACCGTTCCCATTCCCATTCGAAACAGCCATCAGCTCAACCGCCTTGCGCATGCCCACATTACCATTCAGCCCGCCCACGGGCTTGACGCCGACCTTCTTGGCCCGCACGCCCACAAAGCCAATCTTCTTGTCGACCTCGGCGAACTGGCCGGGCCCGGCCTCGCCCTTCTTCACCATCCACCGCTTGGTGCCCAGCGCCGCGTCCAGCTCGTCGACGGGCGGCAGCTTCATGTAGACCATGCCGTCGGTACGCTCCTCGACGTCGAAGGTGGCGATGGACAGGTCGGCGTCAGATTTGCAGGCGCCGGACGTCAGGCTGAAGTTGCGCTTGTGGTGCGGGCAGGAGATCCAGGGGGAGGGTTTTGAGGGGTCTTCTTGGGTTTGTTCTTGGCCTTCTTCTTGTTGTTGTGGTGATTGTGGGGGTGAGGGAGGGGGCGAGGGGGGGTCCTCGCCCACGAGCGAGTCCGAGAGGACAAAGGCGCGCTTGTGGGGGCACATTTGCTGGGTGCCGTAGTAGCGGCCCTTGAAGCGCCAGACGGCCAGCTGGGTGTCGCCGCGCTTGATAGTGGCGCTGATGCCGTTGGGTAAGGTGTCGGCGCCGCGGAAGTAGGCCGCCTCGAGCACGGGCTGCCAGGCCGTCTCGGACCAGCGCCCGCGCAGCGAGGCAAAGTCGTCGGTGACGGAGTCGCGCGGCCACATGACGGGCCGGGTCTGGTCCCGGTCCTGCTCCGTGTCCATGCTCTCGACCGTGTCGGTCGTGTTGGCGAACTGCCGGAACTGCGCCGCGATGGAGGGGTTGCCGATGGCCTCGGCCCACTCGTCGAAGAAGCTGTCGACCAGCTCCTGCATCTGGGCCTCGAGCGAGGCGCAGATGCCGAGGCTGTCGTCGAGCACGACGGAGCGGAGGTAGGCGATGCCGCCGGGCAGGTTCTCGAGCCAGCGAGCGGTGCGTTGGAGCTTGTCGGCGGTGCGGATGTAGAACATCAGGTAGCGGTCCAGGATGGGAATCACCTCGGTGGGCGGCACGTCCTTGGCGAGAATCTCGCAGTGCTTGGGCTTGGCGCCGCCGTTGCCGGCGACGAGGATGTTGAAGCCCTTGTCGGTGGCGATGAGGCCGAAGCTGTGGGAGAGTCAGTTACTGCAGGGGTCTTGGGGTGAAGGAGTTACTAATCAGGGGGACGTACTCCTTGTTCTGGGCCTCGGCGCACTCGCGGACGCAGCCGCTGACGCCGCCCTTGATCTTGTGCGGGGCGCGGATGCTCTTGTAGCGCTCCTCGAGGCGGACGGCCATGCCGACGCTGTCGCCGACGCCGAAGCGGCACCAGGTGGTGCCGACGCAGCTCTTGACGGTGCGCAGCGACTTGGCGTAGGCGTGGCCGCTCTCCATGCCGGCGTCGACGAGGCGCTTCCAGATGGGGAGCAGGTCCTGCTTCTTGGCGCCAAACATGTCGATGCGCTGGCCGCCCGTGATCTTTGTGTACAGGTTGTAGTCCTTGGCGACGTGGGCGATGGCCAGCAGCTTGTCCGGGGTGATCTCGCCGCCGGCCATGCGCGGCACGACGCTGTAGGTGCCGTTGCGCTGGATGTTGCCCAGGTAGCGGTCGTTGGTGTCCTGCAGGCCGTGGTGCGGCTTGTCCATGACGTGCTTGTTCCACAGGCTGGCAAAGATGCTGCCCAGGCAGGGCTTGCACACCTCACAGCCCAGGCTGTCGCGGTCGGTGCCGGCCTCGCGCATGACCTCGGGCAGGGTGCGCAGGCGCTTGACCATGATGATGTTGTACAGGTCGGCGCGGCTGTAGTTGAAGTGCGGGCACAGGTGGTTCTTGACCTCGTTGCCCATGTCCTTCATGGTCTTGTTGAAGATGGCCGTGACCAGGGGCACGCAGCCGCCGCAGCCGGTGCCGGCTTTGGTGCACGTCTTGACGTCGCCGATGGACTTGCAGCTGCCGTCCTTGACCACGCCGACCACGTCGCCTTTGGTCACGTTGTGGCAGCTGCAGATCTGCGTATCGTCGTCCAGGTCGTCGCCGTCGTCGCCGCCCTCCTTCTTGGCGCCGAGGATGAGCTCGGCCGGGGGGATCTCGAGCTCCTTCTGGTTCTTGACCATGGGCACCAGCTTGACGTAGTCCCGCGTGTCACCAATCATCATGCCACCGAGCAGGTACTTGCCGTCCATGGTGAAGATGTATTTTTTGTAGACGTTCTGGAAGGGGTCTTTGTAGGTCAGCGCCTTGACCGGGGTGGATGATGTGTCGTCGGCCTTGGTGGTGCCGTTGACGCCGTTGCCGTTGGTCGCTCCGTTGGCTTTGCTGGCCCTCTTGGCCTTGGCCGGGAGGAACTTAGGTCCGTGGATGTCGGCAAAGTAATCGCCGAAGCTGGCCACGTCGACGCCCAGCAGCTTGAGCTTGGTGCTAAGGTCGGGCCGCTTGTACAGCCTGGGCTGGTGGTGCTGTGCCTGGGTGAGGTTGAAGGACAGGACGTCGGCCATCTCGACGCCAGGGGCGATCAGGCCGAAGGTCTGGCTGTCCCAGCTGGCGCACTCGCCAATGGCGTAGATGTCCGGGTCGCTGGTCCGGAGCTCGTCGTCGACAATAATGCCGCCGCCACGGTCGGCACACACGAGACCGGCGTCCCGCGCCAGCTCGTCCCTGGGGACGACGCCGATGGCGAAGCACAGTGTCGAGCAGGCAAACGAGTTGCCGTCGTTGAGCTTGACGCCCGTCACGCGGCGGTCCTCGTCGACGTCGATCGAGGCAACGCTCTTCCTGAGCAGGACGTCGACGCCCAGGTTGCGGACCTGGTCGACGACCATGCCGCCGGCGTCGGCATCCAGCTGGCGGCTGAGCACCCAGCCGTTGCGCTCCAGGACCTTGACCTTGCTGTAGCATTCCAGGTCCAGCAGTGCCTTGGCGGCCTCCAGCCCCAGCAGGCCGCCGCCCACGACAGCGCCGACAGAGCCCTTCTGGCCCGCCGACCACTCAATCAGCCTCTCGAGGTCCTCGACTGTCCGGTAGACGAAGACGCCTTCGGCATCGTAGTTGGGGATGAAGCGGGGGAGGGCGGCGTCGGAGCCCGTGGCGAGCACGAGGATGTCGTACTCGATCTCGACGCCGTCGGTGCAGCAGACTGTTTTCCTCGACCGGTCGATCTTGGTGACTTTGGTGTTGGTGTGGTAGCTCAAGGCGCCGTCAAGGACGCTTTCGTACTGAACGAGTGTCAGTTACGCTTGCTTCAACATAGGACTTCGTTAGTAAGGGGAGCCTACCCAGTCTAATGGGTTCAGGTACAGCTTCTCGACTTCTCGATGCTCGAAGAAGGTTGTCAGACCGACGCGGTTGTAGGCCACGTGCTTCTCCTCGCCGACGACTGTGATGTTGTACTCTCGCGCCCTCGCGTCGAGCTTCAGGAGTTTCTCTCTGGCGGGAAATGTCAGCGGCATGGACAGCGCAGATTTCGAGTTCCCTTACAGGCCTGACATACATAAAGCTGATGCCGACCATGCCCAGGCCGACAACCACGACTCGTTTGCGCATTCCCACCGCCATGTTGGGCGTGGTAGAGGGGAGGCAGACAGACACCAGATCAACAAAAAGTAGGGTTCCAAGTGTGAGGGATGTTGAAGATGGATTGGTGTAGACAAGGCAGGCTACAAACGTCCTGACTCTCTTGGAGGTGCTTGGTATGTCCCTACTCAGGGAGCTAGAGCGAGATGGTGCGAGACGAACAGAAATGAAGAGAAAGGGAAAAGAAAAAACTACACGGAATGGTAGGAGCGCCAGAGTATGTAGTCTATCACGACCCGACTAGACGACTATCTACTCCCGAGGACCAACCTGTGTCAACACAGCTATGCTGTAAGGACTCCAGTCAACCGAGTCCTCGGGAGGCAATCCCGCAGCAAAAAACAGCAGAACGCAGCCAAAAAAACTGCTGAGCGTCGGAGAACCGCATCTCCGGGGCCCTGTCCTGACCGTCTGCTTTTACATGTCGTGATGCCAGCGGAGAAGCGGCGGCTCCAGGCCGGAGCGTGGGATGCGACGTTGCTCTCGCCTGCCTTGCATTTCCACGGATAACGTCAATAAGGTTGTTTGGTGGTCTCGGTGGTGCATCCGCATTTCTGCATTTGCGATTTGCGATTTGCCCCGCCATGCAGAAACATGTGCCGCTGCGGGCCCATGCGTTAATTCGGATCGAGATAAAGCGGATCTGGCCACTGATAAGATGGATCGGCCAATCAGGGCCCGCGAACAGGGCGCTGACTTCCTCCTTGGGACCCCCGCGGAGAAAGCCCCTGCCAGACGCTAACCCAAACGTTATCGCGAGTTCGCAGCCGCTTTCTTTTCAACATTTTTCAATTGGCCGACGTCTCGATCACTACCTTTACCACCTGTTCCTGATGTAAAATAATATGCAGTACTTCGTACTGCGGCATACCTGACTGCGGTCTTGGTTGCATCATTTCCAGTTTCTCGTCATCCCGTTACGGAGAGAGCATGCATAGTGAGTACGGTTACAGCTTGGCGGCTCCTCCCACACATCGTTGCAAGTGTCCAGACCCAGACACGGGATGGCCCGGCGAGAACGGCCCCGTTGCGGGGGGCCTGAGCTGGCCCGGCCGGTTCTCGGCATCCCGCCTTCTACACAGTAAGCCTCGTGGGACATGCCAGCATGAACGGATGATGTTCAGCTCGAGCCTACAATGCCCGTCATCAAAGGAGAGCCAGAACAACATCCAGCACATCCACTTCGAGGTTACCCCTGGACCCTTGAAACACTCCGAAGAAGCCCGAGCCATAGGGCTACAGACAACCTCTCTCATCTGCATCGTTGTAAATCCCCCGCCGCCCCCCAGCAAATACTCGGGCTTCTCCCGCGGCCCAAACATGTCATCAGCGGTCGTTGGGGCACAGACCCGAAACAAGCCAGGCCACTCCGCCGTTCAACAACTGGGTATTATCAATCTCTCTCAGCATGTACACAGAAGAAAGGTCCAACCCACATCACCACCAGAGCCCAACGTTAATACCTCGGCACAACACCCCCTTGTCCTCACTCACCCACACGCACTATGCAACCAGTCCCTCTCACCACCGGCCCTGTCCCTCCCACCACCCACACCGTCCTCCCACAGCCCCATCCCACCCAAGTCAACAAACCCCTTCACCGCGCCCTCGCCAGCCCCAGTCTGCCCCAGCATCTCTTGTCTCCGCTGCTTCGTCTGCACCACTCGCCTACTCCGCGCCCTCCGCGATGTCGCGACCGCGTCTTCTTCGCCCGTTGTTGCAATCCAAGACGGCGCAGCCAAAGAGGCTGAACGCGCCGACCACAACCCGGCAGCGGAAGCCACAACCGGCGCAGCACGGCGAGGACGGGCAGGGATAACCGTCCACAGAAGCGGACTCTGACCACATGACCCGACTTGCGATGCCGTATCAACCACGGAACCAACACTTCTGACGACGTTCAGGTGTACGCTCTCCGGCTTAGACCCCGACCCCACCGCAGAAGAAGAAACAGGAGAAGAAGAAACGGAAGCAAAAGAAGAAACCTGCGATCTACCCGTACTCGTCCCAGCAAACACAAGCGACTCCCGAATCCTGACACTCAACTGCCGCTGCAGATCCTGCACCGTCGCGGCCCCAGCCGGCATCATCATCAGCGCATCCACTTCCACCTCCATCTCAGCCGGCTCTGCTGCTGCTGCTGCTGCTGTTGTTGTTGTTGTTGTTGTTGTCCTCCGCTCGCCGGCAGTCACTGCCATTGTCGTCGTCTTCGTCGCAGTGGGAGCAGTAGTAACCGTCGTCGGCTGCCAACGATACTCTTCCTGCGCGGCGGCGCGCTCGGCAAACTGCCTCTCGTGCTCGACTGCCTGCGTCTGTGCCTGGATGGTGGATGTGTTGTGGCGGGGAGGCTCCTGCTGTTCCAGAGCCTGTGGGATCTGGTTCTGGGCGCGTACCTCGTCTTTTTGCCAACTCCCACTTTGGCTGGAATTACGGCTGCGGCTGCGCGAGTTAGAGGACTGCTGATGTTGCTGCTCAGAACACCGGCGCTCATGTATATCCTTGGCTGTGTCGACCGAGAAAAAGGCTGGGTGGACGGCCTCCTCGGGAGCGAAGGTCTTGGCGCCAGAGCCGAAGAACACCGGGTGGTGGACGACGGACGCGTCATGCGTGTAGCCTGTCGCGGCCGAGTAGAACCACTCGGACCGGGTGACGAGGGAGCTAGCGGCAAACACGGGGTGGCAGACAGCCGAGTGGAATGCTGGAACCCGTCGGGACGACCGTGAAATGGCCTCGTCGAGCGCTGCTTTCCACTGTGCTGGCGTAGCAGTGGAACGGAACAGCTTGAAGTGCGGGTTGCTGGCCGCGATCGCGGCATCCAGTGCGGACTTCCAGTCTTTGGGGCTTGCCCGAGGTCGCTGCCGACTGCTGCTCGGGGGCTTTGCCTTGGCCCCTAGGATCCAATTCCTCTGGCTCTTCTTCGCAGCGTTCGTAGGTTCCCAAAGATTTGCTGATGCTAACCGGTCCAAGGGCTTCTGCTCAACCGGGCGCGGCTTCCGGCTCATGTACATGGCAACCGGCTCTCCGGACACCCCATTGTGCCATGAGCGGCTGGATCGGAGCACGAACAAGCCCACTCGTGCCAAGGGCTTCTCTGCCCGCTCAGAAGGGCACCAGAGGCCAGTTGATCCTAGTTGAGAAGCGGAATCTCCTAGAATCCAATTCCTCTGATTCTTCTTCACAGCGTTCGCAGGTTCCCAGAGCTGTGTCGATCTCAAGCGGTCTACCGGCTTTTGCTCCGCCGGGCGAGGCTTTCGGCTCATGTACATGGCAGCCGGCTCTCCGGACACCCCACTGTACCACGAGCGGCTGGATTGGGGCACGAACAAGCCCCCTCGCGCCAAGGGCTTATCCGCTTCCCTAGGAGGGCACCACAGTCCAGTTGATCTTAGCTGAGGAGCCGGGTCGCCTAGGATCCAGTTCCTCTGGCTCTTCTTAGCAACTTTCGCAGGTTCCCAAAGCCATGTCGATGTCAAGCGGTCCAACGGCTTCTGCTCCACCGGACGCGGCTTCCTGCTGATGTATGTGGCAGTAGGCTCTCCGGTGGACGCTCCACGGTACTCCGAGCGGCTAAATCGGGGCACGAACAAGCCTCCTGGCGCCGCGGGCTTATCCGCCTGCGCAGGAGGGTACCAGAGTCCAGATGATCCCAGCCAAGGAGCTGGGTCGGCTGTCTGTACCTCCTGAGACACTTCGGGTGCCGGTGTTGCCTCGGAAACTGGTGTAATGACCGGCCGGCCAACCCCGTCAGCCAGCTCGGGCTGCGCCTTGAACTCGAGCGCATCCTCGAGCAACAGCAAGGTCGAGCTCTCGATCGTTTCCGAGTCGCGCTGCTCCTCGAGCACCCACTCTTGGGGTTCGGCGAGGCCGATGATGATGGACTGTTCCCACGGCGACTGCCCTTCCTCGTCCTCCGAGGTAAGCTCGTCCCCGTAGTCATCCATTACTGAGCTGGATGGCGGCGGCGGTGGCGGCAGGAGGCTGTCCCGGGAGGGTACCGCATCCGTCTTCAGCAGACTGGCGATCTCCCAGAGGGTTGTCTCGTCGAATCCGTCGTCGCTGTCCTCCTCATCCGAGTCCAAGTCCTGGTCGTCATCCTCGTAGTCGTCAAAGAAGGACGAGGAGTAATCGGTGGTCTCGACCTGCTTAAAGCCTGCACCTGTCGGCAGACCAAAAGACGGGCCGCCCGAGGTCATGGTACCGGGCATGGCCCTGTATATGCTCGTGCGCGGCTCGATGCGTGCCGTGTCGGATACCTCGCCCCAGGGGAACTGAAAGATGCCAAGGGTTCCGCGCTTGTCTGGCAGCGGCTCCGGGCTCTCGAGGATGTCTGGAAGCAGCGTCATGCGCTTGTTCCGCCGTGGAGGCCGTTGCGTCAACGGGCGTGGCCGCTTTTGCGGTCCTGGGTCTGGCTTGGGCGAGGCCCGAACTACCGGCTCAGCGGGCGGGGCCGCGGAAGCCCACACCGGCCGCCACAGACCCGATGTCGCGCGGTTGGCGATACTGTACGGCTTACGCCAGAGCTGCGAGCTCTCGATTGGGAGAGGAGCCTGCTCCTTTCGCTGCGCTGGCCGAACCGAGAGCCCCGGGAGCGGAACCTCGATTTCTTGAGGAGGCTTTGAGACAAATACCCAGAGGAAGCCGGTGGGCAACACCGGTTCCTTTGATGGCATCGTCCAAAGCGACGAGTGTGTGAGCACTGCTTCCGACCGCTGCTCAGCCTCGACATCGTCCGGAACATCTTCCCCCGAGAAACTTGGGGCCTCATCGTCCGAGTCCAGAGGCGTCGGACTCGCCAGCTGAGCTCTTGACAATTGCATGAAAGCCACGTTGCTGCCACGGAGGAGCCGGGCGTCCATGTAGTCCATTTGTGCCTCGGTGAGCCGCTTCTGCCATTTGTTCATCTTGGGGCTTCCCGCGTTTCGTGCGGCCACATTTGGAGTCTCGAGGGTGCCATTGTTTTGTGAACGAGAGAGCGGAGAAACTCGACGTTCTGCCTCGATGCTCAGGCGAATAGACTCGCGAGCGACGTTTGCGACGCTAGCCACAGACTCGTGCCGCGAGGGGCGGGCTGCAGGAGAGGTTGTTTGCATGCTGGACATGGAATCGCGACCCATATCATGCTTGATCTCATGCCAATGCTCCGCCTGCTGCCCCATTTCGCGCTCCAGGTCCGCAAGCAGCACTAAACGGCGCGCCGCGCTCTGCGGGGTAGCCTGGTCGAGCTCGTCGAGGTTCTTCAACTGCGCCTGGATCTGTTGGATTGCTTGTCCAGGGGACTCGAGGGGAGACGGCTCAGCCTGGATGGCGGCGAGGATCATCTTGGGCGATATGCTGTTGAGCGAGAGTGGTGTAGGCGGACAGACTCTCCTTGACTTTGTCTTCTCCTTTCTGTCCGAGAAGGTCGGACACTCGTCGCCCACGCGTCTGTGCCAGGTAGGAAGCTCCGGGGCTGCGACAGCTTTAGCTTCAGAAACCAGGGACCGTGGAAGGTCAGCATGCTGCATGGTCGACGTATCGAGCATGATTGGCAGCGTTTCCCTGGTGTGGTCGTCTGCGAAGGATAGCTCGGAGGCCCTCGGGGCGTGCATATGGGTGGACGACGGTACACCAAGCTGCATGACCGGAACACTGATTGCAAGCTCCAGAGAGTTTACCGAACTCCAGTTGGTCGCCTCGTCTTCGGATCTGTCGTAGGTCGTTTCTGTCCAAGCTGACACACGCGGGACCAACGGGAATACAGGTGACAATCCGCGCGTCCCGCTCGCTTGCCCAACAGCCGGTGTATTATGATGTTTGGCGTAGTCTTTCGCGTCACCAAAGGCGCGATGCCACGAGCTTCCGGCTTCACCTGTAGCATCCCCCGCAATCCTTCCCGGCAAGCGCGGAATTCCATCATCCTCCAAAAGACTCTCAGTCCGCAGAGATGTTTCCGTCGTTCGTTTGGAATCCCCATTGTGGAATGGCTCCCTTGGGGTCGATTCCATGTCCAGGTACGAGACAGGAATACGTGGGATCTCGGGGACTGACGATCTTCGCTTGATTATCTTTCCACTCAGAGGACTTGGAAACAGTAGCGTGACCTTCTCCTCAAAGGTCATACTCTTGGTCTGGTTGGGTTGCGGCCTCGATAGCATCGTCGCGCTCCTCGGCAGGCTGGGGAGAGGAGGGAGCTGGGTCGGGCTTCCAGCGGATGAGGCCAGGAGAGACTTCAGTCCCATCAGAGAGCCGCTAGACTTGCTTCGTGTGTGAGTCAGCGCGGGATTTGCCTGGACTGGCGGATCTGAAGCCTTTCGAGGGATAGGGCGAGGACGGTTAACAACCGAGTTTGATGTTCCAGGAGTATCTGGAGCAAGAACAACAGGGACAGGTTTTGCAACAGCGTTGCCAGCGTCCTGAATGATGGCTTCGACTGCGAGTGGATCATTGTATTCAATGCTGTTGACAAACAGGACGGTCCGGTGCTGCGGCCCAGCTTCTTCGGCAGTTTCGAGACCCCGTGCCCTTGGATTCGACGGAAGACCAATAGTTGGGCGCCTCTGAAGAGGAGTCTTGGTCGATTCCGGAGGCGGTGATTTCGGTAACGGGGGAAGCATTCTGGAAGGCCGAATGCTAGGTCCCAGGAGAGGTTGCAATATAGTTAGCGGGCGGTCTTGCGGCGATTCGGACCGGGGCTTGACAGTTTCCACAGCCGGCACCGGCGATGGTCGTTGTGCCGGTACTGATTCCCCCTGGAGCGAATGCCTTGGGGACCTCCGGCGTGTCTCCTCTCCGCCTGGAGACAACTGCGCCGACGTGGTCAACGCGGCCACCTCCGGTCGAAGGGCACCGGGAAACCCGCTCGCTTTATTCGATACGGAAGCAACTTCCTTCCTCTTGAGGCTGACGCCACGTTTCAACGCTTCCTCTTGAGTCATCCCCATCAGTGGCGCAGCCGGGCGGCCGATCGACACGCTTTCATCTTCCTTCATCCTTGCTCTTCTATCCTTATCTGCGATGGCGGCCGCCTGCAAGTCCATGACTGCTATTCTGTCCAGGGGATTCCGGCCCGAGTTGTCCTGTAAAACCGGGTGACTGATGGCTGGTTTTCCTTTTGGAAAGCTAAGCAGACCCCTCTTCTGAGATGCTGTCTTGTCCAGCTTCCAAGCGACATTCGACGCTGGCGCTGTGATTGTGCGGAAAGGTATTGCTGACTCTTCTTGAAGTGCACGTTCGGTCCTAAACGGGAAGCCAACACCGGTTTCGTCCTTTATTCTGGGCACCTCTCGGGGATTGACAAAGGTGGTGGAAGATCGGATGGCTGCGTCCTTCAGATCTTCATAGCGACTCGGAGGAGCGTCCGAGTCGGATGTAGAAATATTGCGGCTGATGTTGATACGCCTCGGTGACGGTGCCTCTGGCGGCCTGGAGTCGGTGGTTCGGGGCCTGAGTAGGGACCCAGCACTGCCTGCCACTGAGGCTACGAGGCATGTTAGCGGAAGTCGAAGAATGGAGAAGGTCAGCATACCAATGGCGGCTAGCAAGCCTCCGGCTGGAAGTGCTGTCCTAGTAGCAAAAGGTAAAGATCTGATTCCGAGAAGGAGTGGTACACTCGTCTGTAGATCTGTTAGCTCGGCCCAGCTCGCCGAACACCATGCTGCCTTGTGCATACCCCTGTCCAGAATGCCAGACCCAACACGACGAGCATGAGCGCCCTGGCCCGGTCGGCGTCGTTTCCTCTGCCTCCACCATCATCCTTTGCGAGTCGCCCGGCAAAGTATGCTCTGAGAACCAGGAGCAATATGATGACGACGTCCAGTGATGCGACCAAGACTCCCAGGGGGGGCGCAGACGTTGTAGTAACGCAAAAGGTGTCAGTCTGGGGCCTGGTGAAGCCGATTAACACAGCTCCCGCGAGAAACCTGGCCACGACCAGGAGCTGGGGGATCAGCTGTATGATTGAAGATTTCGCTCCGTTGCTGGCATTCAAGGCCCATATGAGAAACTGCTCGATGGAGAACCTCGCAAACTGGTCGAATACGGTGGAGAAAATGATGCCGATCTGGCACGGAGTCGGCGACGTCGAGACATCGAGAAGGATCGTTATGAAGTCGAGCTGAGCCCATAGGGCCGCGCTGAGAAGAAAAAGAACGAGGACCAGCCTCTGGCTGTCCCGGAGTAAGGATGCGAGGCCGCAGCCCCTGAGATAGAGAACGAGGGCAGCAGCCGCGGCGTTCAAGACGAGCCCGCTGCACCAGGGCGTTAGTCGTAACCGGTTGCCCAAGTAGTTGGTTGAAGCAGAGGAGCGACACTCACAACAAGAAGGCCGCGACGAGGGCTTGCGTCGTTCCCTCGGCCGCCATACCGGCGTCGGTCAAGTAGAGAGAACAAAAGGTACGAAGAGAAGAAAAGCCAGCCCAGTCAATGGGGGGAAAAGAAAGAATGAAGATCAACAGAAGGAGCGTAACATAGTGAGAGGTTCTCGCAGCTCACGTCGTGAGGCCGTGATCAGACGGCCATGGCATGAAGCTGTCATCAAACAGTGAAAGGAGGGTGTGACGGTAGGAGAGAATCTTGAGATGGGAGGACGCCGCAGGCAGAGTAACTGCCGGTGCCACCGCAAGGGGACAACAATTCGTAGTCTCCCCAGTGCCAGTGAAGGGCCGGAACGTCGAAGCGAGCAAGCCGCGCCAAGAAGACTGCGTCAGGAGCCTCAACACGGGGGCGACTGTCGAGGCAGGAGTAACCCTAAAGCGAGCAGCCATGCTGCTGTTGGCTGCGTCGGTCAGCGACAGGGACAAGCGGGAGACAACTCAAACAAGCATCCTACACGTTGTCCATGCGGAGGAGAGGCAGAGCCGGCCATTGGATGGCTTGCAAGGCTGAAAGGGCCATGGCTCGGCAGTTGCATCGTACCCTGGCTCTTGGTGTTTCACTTGAAACCTCAACTGTTCCATGTCGTACAGGCGATAGGAGCCCGACCACCTTCCCGTCGTTAAACGCCCTGACGCCCATGCCCGTCGAGATCAGCCACCCGCTGGTGGTGTGTAGGATGCCTTCATCTGCATGCGCATGCAAACCTTGGTGTTGTATTGTATTGTAAAATACACGCGGGGTCTGGCCTGACTTGCGCCTTGGCTTGGGAAAGGTGAACGTAAGGAGCTAAGAATAAGAGGTCTGGCAAACGCGGGAAGAATGAAAAATGATGTGATGCATTTGTTCGTTTTAGTCGGTTCTGATGCGCTCTCGATGAGCGCGGTTTGTCGTTGGGCTGCTTGATGGCAGCGATACAACTGGTACGAGATTGAATCGGATCTGTCGATGTGTACGGCGCTTCGAACAGAGAAAAGCGGAAAGTTCAAGTCCCAATAAAGACGGTTATAGGCTGTCCAATGCCATTGACATTTTGCAGCTCGAGCACACCACACTCAGTGCTCGCTGCTCAGTGAGACAACAAAAGTGTATCGGTTTGGAATCGGTGCGCATTTTGAGAAGTCACAAAACAGAGACCGTCCACGGGCCCCGCGCATAAGATGCTGATCGCTGGTCTTATCCAGGTGTGGCCCGTACGCTTCGAGGATGCCACTTCCCCACTCTGTCCAGCTCCACAGTCGAATCGTCTTATCGCAAATCGTGGCCCTGCCAAATCAACCAAGTCCCAGATTTGAGAAGGTTGATTTGTGTTGGAAGTCCAACAGCCACAATTCCACGGTTACAGAATTGAAGGCGCTTACGGAGGTTGATTTGCAGCTCGTAGAAGTTGCAGAGTGGGCAACTAGTTGATTGAAGAAGGTGATGAGGATGATAACAGCGGTGGGCATCGCCCAGACCTGTAAAATAGCTCGTTGCCCAGCCCTGGATACCCCTCACATGCCGCTGCATGGCGCCAGCCCCCCACAGCCATGCCTCTCAGATCCGTCCCGTCTTCCTCATGGCCGCCTGTCAACTCAACGGCTTGTGAGGGGCCTTGTCACAGCCCGAGGCAGCACGTCTGCGCGCGCGCGCGCGCCTGCGTCGACTCCATGGTATTTCTCCAATTGCATTTCAACACATTTTCTTGCAGCCGCGCGCATGATGGCAAGTCGGAATTTAACTGGTCCGACCTTCATGGCTAGGAGTTCCAAGGTTGTAGAACTGCAGATTGCGCCATCAACGGAGCAGCAAAATCTGGGCTCGGTTATAACTTACTTCGATGACCAGGCATCTCCGGTTGAAGCTGTCGAAGTCAAACCCAACGCGACCATCAGCAAAAAAAGCGGTCCATGATCCGCGATGTCACGGTACGCTTCCATTACTATTCTAAAGCTGTTACGGTTATAGCATTCTCTCAAGGGTGTGGCGCTGATCTCTCATCTGGAACAGTTTCATGTTCATTCACGATTTCCCAGGCAATGGAGAGGCTATTGGGCCCCAAAGTCGAAAAGACTTAGAGCTACCGTTGGGATTGGAACTACCAGCAAAGGATGTGGGTACGGCATTCAGATGGTACCACGTCGCAGTAAACGACACAAAATGGATCGAGGTGAAACAGCTTAAGTATTCCCGAGTTTTTGAATACGGCGCTAATCCCATGAACTCTCACTTGCTTAGCACTGTCTGATAAAAATATCCGAGCTAAACGGATACAACGGTGCCTACAACGCTCAGCTTGTGAGGTCCTGGGAGCGAAACGAACGACCGGCAAACTCGCTACCGAAGAACATACTCTCGTTGCATTGCCGGTTCATGGAACCGTCTTGCAAGTTCCATGATATCCAGGGTTATTCCGAGCAAGCTCTTGAATCTAGAGACGTTTCAGGCCCTCAGAGGCGTCCAAATCAACCACCAGTTTCAATCGTTGTGAGTCTAGAAATACTACGGTTAATTTTGGAGTGGTGGCAGAGCTGCAAGATACAGTCGAACATCTAACGGCGCGTTCCAAACAGCTCCCTTACCTTAACTGGGAATCATTCGAGCGCGTCGAGGTACTGCACCAGCACCGATTGAGCCGCACTGTCCCGGACAAGGCTGAGGATGGGGACGGGGACGGGATTCACCCGGTTACACTTCACCAGCGAAGAACTCTGGATCAGTTCTACTACTCCGGGTTGCAGGACACACGTACTAGGGACGCCGGGCAAACAGTCTCAAAGTGGACTGGGAAAAGTCATATCGGCAAGAACGGGCGAACGAAGGCCGAGCCAACCAGCCTCGTCGTCATGGTGGACCAATTGTGGCTCTGGATATTGGATGATGGTATGTGGTCGGCACAAGGCCCCTAGGTACACTCGAACTGTCTTTGACCATACTTGGAATAACGCCCAACAGGTTCCCTTCTGTCATTCTTTCCATCCGGCGATTGTCAATATCGAGGCCAAGACAACGACGATTTCGCCGACTTCTACTCCTCTGTCTTGGGACGCGTTCGGAGCTGCCACGATGTTTACGATCTCGCCGCTCTCATGGTCAATCAGTCAGCCATTGTGCTCTTTGAGCAAGAGAACAAGAAATTCGCGGACCTTTTGGGTATCTACCAGTGGGCCATTGGGAACAAGGTAATACCTACTCTGATACCCAAATTCGACATACAAGGAGCTCAATTAGTCCTGCTGTAGGCCGCAAGGCAGAGTGAACAGTTCGAGGCGTTTGGTCGCAGGCCAGAAAGCGCGATCCCGTCGGCACCCTCCTCCAGCGATACCACCGAGCTAAGTCTCACCGTCGACGTGGCTGATATCCTGGACGAGCTGAACATGCTCGCCGCGGTCCTGGAAAGTCAGCGAGAGGTCATGATGTCGCTCCGTACTGTGCTCAAAGCCCTCAATGTCAAGCCTGTCCAGCCCCAAGGAGGGGCTGGACAGGAACCATCTGAGATCGAGCTCATGGTCACACAAACTCATCTCGGAGTCGTTAACGTGGCCGCTGGGCCATCGAGCGGCAAGCTGAGTATGCGGCTCCAGCAGGTGCACGAAGGTACATTGAACATAAGTTCTGTGGGAGACACTACCGCGACTGTAGCGGGCATCGGCGGCCAGGCCGGCATCTTTCTCGAGGAAGCTGGACGAGAGCTCCAGCAAACGATGAATGGAGTGAGGAGACTGAAGGCCGACGCCGAAACCACGCATAAAATGGTTCGTAACGCAGTCTATCCCTGAATACCTAGGTACTGTTGTGTCGCACACTCATTCACGGCTGACATACCCGAATGGTTGGTGGATTGTAGCTACTAGATCTCCTGGATCTGAAGCAAAAGGCGGCCAGTCTTCATGAGGCCCGTTCCTCAACTAAACAGGGACGAGCAGTCATGCTCTTCACCATTGTCACAATCATCTTCGTACGTCCGTCCTGCTGGGGCTACCCCGAATGCAAAGTTACGGAGGGTCAAGGGCTAAACAACAGTTACAGCTCCCTCTATCGTTCTTCTCTTCATACTTTGGGCAGAATGTTTCCGAGATCACCGGAGACGATAAGAATCCAAGGAGCGCCGACTTATGGAAGATCGGAGGTGGGTTTTTCTTTTCCTGTCCAGCACTTAACCTGAAGCCTTCCACCAAGAAGGCTGACTGACTGCAATAGGACCCTTGAGCGTCGCGGTGATCGTCTTCGCACTGCTTATTGCCTACTACATCAGCAATCCAGGAAGCCGGCTTTGGGTGTGGAAACGGAAGAGGGACCAATCACAGGTCTAGATAGAGTGGTGTTTGTTGCCCACTTAGATCTGCTCGCCTCCCGACAGGCGTGGTTGATACTCGACTGACACGGGCCGATGAAACCAAGTGGTCACCGGAAGGGCGCGGCGTGCTTGTACGGCAGTTCCAGCCCTCGGGCAGCTTCGGCACACCGAGACGAGCGGGGACCCCTCCCTCAACTGGCCGCCGCCGCAAGGCCCGATTTGCATTGGCCTACCTAATCCCGTCCCCATTCCCGGATCCCGAGTCGGGTTCTTCCGAGTCTTGACCATGTTGACATGACTCACAAGTTGAACTCTCTCCATTGATCCGCCTCTCATAAATCACAGACCTCGAGAGGCAGGCCACGCAATTCCCCCCTCCAACACCGTCACGCTCCTAAACACTGAAGTTGAAACGCACAGCGCCCTTTCGCCGTCTCCAAGATGCCTCTCCGTGAACTCCAATATCCCACTGAGCCTTACAGCAGGGTCAACCGACTCAAAGATCGGGGTGAGTATATCCATCCACGAGACACAGCTCAGTGATGTTTAGAGGAGAGGATACGTCTCTGATCTGCCACGACACAGGGGTTTATACTCTGGAGACCATCCACCAGATTGTGAACTCATGCCCCATGCTGCATGTCTCCTTCCAGCCCCCCAACAGCCCCTTCCCGGCCATCCTGCCCATGATCGGTCAGATGGGCTCGTTCTCGCGGCCCAGCGCCGATCTGGGAGAAGTCCTGGATCTGTATCTGCACGGGTCAGTCCTCTTCCACCAGAGTCCAGAGCCCCCTCATCCTCACTAAAACCGCTCTCAAGCTACGTCTCCTCCCGCATAATGAACCTCACCCGCACCGCCCCCAGCTCCCAGGCGCCGCAGGAAGAACCCGAACTCGAAGGCATGCCCATCACCGTCGCCGCCACGCACCTAGACGGGCTCGTCCTAGCCCTCACGCCCAACTCGCACAGCTACAACTACCGCAGCGCGCTGCTCTTCGGCCACGCGGCGCTCGTGACCGACACGGCCGAGAAGCTGTACGCCATGGAGCTCATCACCAACAGCGTGGTGCCGGACCGCTGGCGGCACTCGCGCGTGCCGCCCAACGCGGCCGAGATGCAGAGCACGAGCGTCCTGCGCGTCCGCGTCAGCACGGGCAGCGCCAAGATCCGGACCGGAGGGCCGCACGACGAGAGGGGCGACACCGAGGACGAGGCGCTGTTGGGCCGGGTATGGACCGGGGTCGTGCCCGTGCATAGTGTGATGGGAAAGCCGATTGCGGGCGGGTATAACAGGGTCGGGGAGGTGCCTGGGTATTTGGAGGGTTGGAGGCGGGAGGCTAATGCAGATGCTGAGGTGTATGCTAGGGAGGCGGTCGGGAGGGAGGTGGTGGCTAAGAAGACGGTCAACTGAGTGGCGATGAAAGGGGAGACATAGTGGTACTCCGCAATCAGCCCGGTTTCGAAATCTGTATTGTGGTGAGACCAAACAGCGGTCAACCCCAATCAGCGAGCCGCCAGACATTGAGGAGTACGTGAGATTGAGTATTCATCAGCGTATGTTTCCAAACACAACCTTCCAAAAACAAGTCTAAATTCAAGACACCTCACCAGCAGTTCACTGCCCACACCCATCCAACTCTAAATCCTACATCCAACCTCAAATCTCACATCCAACCCCGCCATCCAAACATCACCAAGCCTCCCACACAACCTCAGGCAGCACAGTCCTCATAACAGTCCAATGCCCCAGCGCGCTCATCTCATGCCACTTGACCAACCTCTCCGTCTCGTTCTGCCTCAGTACGACGCCCTCGGCCTCCTCGCCGCCAACAAAGTCGCTCATGTGCACCTCGTGCTGCGGCATCAAAAAGGCCCGCCGCGACGGGCTGTTCAGCAGGTCCCGCTCCGTGGGCGGGCGGAACGAGATGTCTCCGCCGGTAGATGATGATGACTTGTTGTCCTTGGTGCAAAAGATGACCATGTTGGTGAAGTCTCGGCCCGACTGGGCAAAGTCGGCGTCGTCGCGTGGGTGCTCGCGGAAGATGCGGCAGGTCGGGAAGACGGATCGGATCGTGTTGACGACGATGCGCGGCGGCGGGTGGGTGAAGTCGCCTGCGTAATTCTGTTGTGGATTGGTTAGTTTGGTCGGGGAGGGGACGAAAAGGGGGAAGGGGATTGTGGACGTACAATGGCAACCACGCCGTTCGGCTTGAGCAGGTTGTGGAGGTTCTGCATAAACTCCAGCGTGAAAAGGGCGATGGGCTCGGCGCCGCCTGTGAAGACGTCGTGGATGATGTAGTCAAAGCGGGCGCCGGATCCGTCGGCGGCTAGGCGCGAGGTGTAGGTGACTGCGTCCTCAATGACAGCGGTGTGGTTGCTGGGCAGCTGGAAGTACTTGGAGGCGAACTTGTACACTACCGGGTCGAGTTCCACCACGGTGGTGTCGATGCCGTGGGCTACCAGGGCGGCTGGCGTGGTGCCAATGCCGAGCCCGCTGGAGAGAGAGGTTGTCAGTCCTGTGTCAATGGGAAAAGTTCAGGGGTGGCTTACATGACGAGAGCCTTTGCGTCGGTGTCTGGGATAGGCTCCGGGGTCCTGACCAACCTCACAGCCTCCAGCATGGCAAACACGCCGTAGATGGGCTCGGCCACCTGGTTGCCCTTGAGCTGACCCTGCCCAAGAAGCCTGACCCACTCCCCGCCCAGCAGGCTGTGGTCACATCTCAGGACGCGGTATCCCTCCTTGGGGCTGTCGACGACGGACACATAACCCGTGATCGATTCGGCCCTGTCCAACACAACATACCCTTCCGGCGCCAGGCCGCTGTTCAACCGCGCCAGCGCCATGGATGTCGGCACATGAGTATTCAACAAGGCTGTGTGCAGCAGCGCAGGCACGGTGAGAACCAGCAACTTGGACGGCGCAAGCAGCGCATACGCCGCCCCGAGCACCACTTCCATACCCAGCCTAGTATTCACCACCGTCCTCCCGACAAACCCCTCGATCAACCCGCCAAACACCTTCTCGGCCGCCTTGAAAGCCCCAAACGCCCCCAAGCCCGGAGCGGCATCCGCCACCCACCCAGGCAGCGCCGACAAATCGGCCCCGTCCAGAACCGTGGCCACGCACGCGGTCGAGACAGCCACCAGCGGAAACAGCGTCACGCCCTCGGTCACCAGCGGTCCCCAGCTGGCCGTCAGCAGCCCGCTGGCCTTGCCCAGGGCGAACTGCACCGCCGGCATCCACAGGGCAATCACGGGCAGCAGCGCCTCCGGCCGAACGGGCGCTAGGGCCCTGTTCAGAAACAAGTTGGACGACCAGCCCGCGAAGCAGGCGGCCATGAGCAGCTTGGCGTGCCATTTGGCCGAGGGGATGGAGCCGTAGACGGGCGACAGGGCGAGCTGGGAGACGGTCGAGGCGATGCCGATGAGGGCGAGGAGGGCGGCGGCGCGGAGGTAGACGGCGGCTTGGGTGCGCGCCCAGTTGGTCCAGGTCTGCGTTTGGGCTTTAGCGGCGAGCGCCTTGAGTTCGCGTTCGAACGAGTCCGGGGTGAAGGAGGAGGTGGGGTCGATTGGGAGGACGGTGGATGATGATTTGTTCGTCTTTTTCTTGCTGTTTGAGGAACTTGAAGCAGGAGGGGACGGTTTAGGAGCCATTGCGGCGGCCGGGGACCAGACTCGACGGTCTGGGCGGGCTCATTGGAAGCGGGAGGTGGTCATGAAAAAATTATATTCATCAAAAGGGCCCAACACAAGATGGAGGAATGAATGTCATAGCCCTTCATCCGTTCTCGCGTTGCAAGGTGGTCTCATCTCGAGCTAGAAGCGATTGGTCGGTTTGATGATGCGATGCAACACTCCAGGAGCTTGAGCGGAGTTGCAGGGGAAGCTCACATCCCTGTTAACTAGCGGTACGTACCCCGAAGGGTGGGACTGCCAGCTGCCACGAGAACCTCCAGGGCTGGGCAGCCGCCTCCACTGGTTGTGTGGCCCGGGGTGTGTGGGGGTGAGCTTGCCTGGTTCTCTCGATGACGTGCCGACCGCCCGTTGCAAAAGTCTCTGGGGATCCGGTCTTCTCTGGTTCCAGGTTATTTGGGTTGTCACAGTTTGCACCTCGTCATTTCATAGTTAGTTGTCTCGGTTGTCTGTCGTTGCCATCAGTTGCCATGTCTCTCTACGACTCCCTGACCAAGGTGGTCGATTTCGACCAGCAGAGCTTCTTCAGTATGTTGATTGCTGATCCTGTTGTGTCGGAGACTGGCCAGATCGCCAAGTCGGACCTCGCTGACCGTATTCACAGTCTCGGCCGCTGCCATCGCCTTCAACCCGACCTTTTGGAAGTATGTTGCTGATTCAATCTCTTGGAAACACTTGGAACTGTGATGCTAATTGCCGCCTCCCACAGCATCGTTGCCCGACGAGGTTGGTCTCGAGCTCTACCTTAGCTATCCGATCCTGGCCTCCGAACTAAGCATCTACCCCCAGAGTACCGCACCAAGTTCCTTACCCGCCTTTTCGGCGGCAACAGACAGACAGCATGCTACGCTCTCGCCGCCACCATCTTCTCGCTCGGCATGGTCCGCGACTTTCTCTACGAGCGCGCCCTGCGTGACCAGCCGTCCCATCCCGCACTCGACGAGCCCCTCGTCAAGTACGCCGCATACGCGCTGCTGGCTGTCGGCAACATCTTTGTCATTTCCTCCACGTGGCAGCTGGGCATCACGGGCACGTTCCTGGGCGACTACTTTGGCATCCTGATGGACGACATTGTGACGGGCTTCCCCTTCAACATCACCAACGCCCCCATGTACTATGGCTCCACCATGAGCTTCCTTGGCACCGCCCTGCTGTACGGGAAGCCGGCGGGCATCCTCCTCACTTTTCACGTCCTCTTGGTCTACCTGATCGCCATCAAGTTCGAGAACCCCTTCACCGCGGCCATCTATGCCAAGCGCGACAGGGAGAGGGCCAAGCCCGTCGAGAGCAAGAAGGAGCTCTGACCCTGGGACTGCAATGGAGCAGTCCTCCAACGACAAACGGGAGTAGCGCTAGCCTGCGCTGAGAATCCGACCCGATCCAACAGGGCACGCCGAGTGCCCGGCCGCACCCGAGTTCATCAAGACGCAGCCCTGCGAGCGAGGTTCGAGAAGCAACGGCAATCGACAACATGCTCCCCTCAACGACGGTAATCGTGGTGCAGCAGGCACCCGGCAGAGGACTGGCCGCAGCGAATGTTCGAGGTAGCTCCGTCCAACGCCGATGGTCATCAACTGGCCCAACAAGCCAAAATTCAGACAGACGCAGACAGGTAGACGAATAGATTCAACTTTCCATGTTCCGGACCCTCCCTGGTTCTGTTTTCTTGACATTCTCTCCACGGTGCTGGGAGGCGTCATTGAAAACGAATCACAATGGATGACTCGCGTCACTCATTATGAGGATCAATCTCCCAGGACATAGTTCGCAGGATGCATTATTTTTACGCTGCTGAAGCAGCTGTATTAGCCGGGAAGGGGTGATAACTTGGTTTGAACGACAACTCACTTGGCTGCTTCTGCCATCCCTTCCAAGGTACCAGCTCAGGGGCACCACCCCAAAAGTAACAGCTCTCAACGAGGAGAGTCGTTGGCTGTGCTGCAACAAGGACAGAGCGGAGCCGAATTTTCCAACCTTCAATGTCTCCGATGGTTCATCCGAGACTGTCGGCTCAGCAGTCTTGGGAGCGAACGAGTCAGCCGCCAATTTGGGTGCCTGGCTATCTTACGCCGCGACTGGTGAACCGGAAGTGAGCTGGCGATATGAGCCTTCACCTTCTCTAGCCGATATTGAGGGACTGCCGTATCAATCCTGGATTGCCAGATTCAAGCACTCCATCATAAGGTAGCCTTCGGCAGGCTTATTGGGCGGCTTCTTGGTTGCCGTTTCGTACAGCATGCCAGACGTTCCAGGTTTGTGAGCAAGTACTTGTACAATACAAGCAGGCTGGCTAATACAATTGGCAGTTGACCTGGTAATTTCTCTACCAAAGTTGTTGCTAGGCCTCACATCAGTCTTAGCTGCTCTTCATTGCTCTGCTCTGCAGTCAGCGGGCCCTCTTGCGTATGCAAGTTGTTGACGTCTGTATCTCCGTTGAACAAGCTAACGCAATCTTCAGTTTTCTTCTGTCTCTCCTGGCACGCTGTGTTTCTGGCTAGCCACGATGATTGCAGAGGTACGTACATCACAGTCACTGATCCGCAGAGGAACCGGAGATAACATGTCACCGTGACCACGCCCGCCACGCTTCCCTCATGATCAACTTAGATTCACAACATAATTGTCCAAGTTGAGGACCCGTTTCATCTCAGCTTGTGACGTCCGTCAAACTAACTGTCCCGTTTGAATCGGCAGCTGCTCGGCTCAAGTGAAATCCACGGGCCCTGCCCTTATTACTGCAGCAGCCCATGTAGTTGCAGCAACTCAACACCAAGGGTCTCCCAACCTGCAGCACGTTACGACAAATCACCATCAAGCAGCACAGACAGAACACTGATTCCCGGTGATGTAGCCTGCTGATTATGCCTCCAATTTCCCATGTATTCGTTCCTGAACCCCATATCCCAGCACCCACACTCTGCTTCTTCATCGTCACGGAATCGCCCCAGGAAGCCGTGACTTGGACTACTCCTCTTTCGTCTCACGCAACGTTCTGACCAAGGCCAAGCTGTTGCGGAACAAAACTTCGTTCTTGCTTGCCCCTTTTTTGCGAACAAGCCAAGGAGAAACCCATGGCTGCCCGCTTCCCCGCCGCTTCTCCCCCGCCCGCCGCGTTCTGGGACTCGCCGCGACAGCGCAAGCGGGCCCGCAAGGATATCGAGAAGGACAGTGTCGTCTCATCCTCGACGCTGTCGTCGCCAGACACCTCACCGCCGATGTACCACAATGGAGTTCCTCTTCTTCATCCGGCAGCTCTTGCTTGCCCTGATGGCTACCACGGCAGCCGGACATGCAGCCGGACATGCAGCCGGACATCGGCAGAGCAGGGTTAACTAGTACCGAGTTTTGCTGGGCTCCAAACAAAAGTATCCTATACTTACCACCTTGGCCCAGCTCTTTCTACCCTTGGTCTCGGGTTCGCGACGGGTCCTGCCGCGGGTCCTGCCCGAAGCCGCTGTCGGAGTCTTGGTCATTCGCGCGTACTCGCCTTTCGGGCCCCATGCGTTGAAGCTGACGGGCTCACCCAGGCCACGGGCGGCAAGCCCGGACGCCGGCGGAATACTGTTGGCAGATCCGAAACAAAACGGTCACTCCCTCCGACTCACAGTGCTCCCCCCCGGCTCTCCCCAAGGAACCCCAGAACTGAACTCCGCCGCACCAGCTACCCTCCAACCGCCGTCCCCCGCCGCTGCCACCGCCCACCCCGTCACCGAGGTCACACCAGACTCCCTGTCCCTCGCCGCTCAACTTCCCCCTACGCACGCACCACCCTCCACCCAGCCCCCCCCCGGCGTCGCTGTCCCAGCAATCACAACCGCCACCACCACCACCGCCGCCGCCGTCACCAACAGCACGCCCAAGCACCGCCCCCGCCGCGGGCCACACGAGATCAAGAACCCGCCACCCCCCCCGGCCTCTTCGCGTCGACCGAGCTGCCCCCCAACACTGTCTCCCACGCCGGCTTTCTCACCCTCAGACGCCTCCTCTTCCTCTGACTCGGATGAGGATGAGACTGACTCCGATGACGAGGCCTCGGATTGTGATGTGGATGCGGATGACGAGACCTCCCTCCGCTCGCGCGCTCGCTGTCCGGCCGCGTCGGCCGGGCAAGGGAGGGGGAAAGGAGGAGGACGGTGGGATTGGAGATGGGGAGGACTGCGGAGAGCGACGAGTACGGCGGTGGGGAAGGGGGGCGAAGGGGACGGCGAGGTGAAGGGGCCGATGGCGGTGACAGCGGCGGGAGGGAGGCGAGGAGTGAGAAAGGGACAGACGTGAACGGACTGAGAGGGAATGGCCATGGGGAATGGGGAGGAGGGCGGGGGGGTAAAAGAAGAGGAGAAGAAGGGGTGAGAAGTTCAAGGCCAAGTTGTGGATGTTGATTAGATGGGGGAGGAGAAAGGCTGCCAGGGTTGCTGAAGATGCGGATGGCATCAGGCGCCGACGGGAGGGTTGTGTTCTGCAGTCTTGGTGAGCCGAGTCTCTGCCCGAGATGGGGTTGGCCACCGTTTGTTGGTCAAGAACGAGTGTGTCAGTTGGTTCGCTTGCGATGATACCCCGGTTTGCATTCGAAGTCGGCTAGAGGGTAGGAAGAGGAAAGAGGGTGAATGAGATACCAGTACTCCGTACGGATACAATTGTTTCAGATGCCATCTTCGAGTTGCCCTGTCCCCGACGTGTGTTTTCTTCACGCCAACGCTCCTGGACCTTACCTGGTATCGAATCGACCCAGTTCGGCGAACTCTGGATTCGAATCTCCAATGAGTAACAAATGTATTGTACGGAGTACTGACCATGGTCATGTTTCCTTCAGATATCTGCGAGTGCGCCTTTCCTCCCGACTGTCCGGTCCGTTGTGCTCAGGTTTCCGACTCGGTTCCGAGACACGTCGAGCGCGACAAGGCAAACAGGATTGTTCACTTGTCCAGCTCATACAAACGGACTACGGCCTCGCCACGAATGAGGCTCTCGGGGTTCATCAATGGCGATCTCGTGACGTCGGTCGACTGCTGCGGGTGGCTGCGGAATGGCGTTGTCCGGCTTCGGCTGCGGCGAGACCGGCGGCGCCTGCTGGCCCGTGCCCCCTGAACCAAGCTGCCGGGGAAACAAGGGTCTAAACCCCGGCTCTTGTAGGAGAATTGGAGGCGTCTATGATGCCGCCGAGACTGAGGCCAGCAACGGGGTGGGGCAGTGAATGGATTTGAACGAGAACAGCAGTGTGACACGTGGAAGAACGCGGTTACACGGTAGACATGGAAAGACTCTGTTGGAAAACTGACACTCATCAAGCTTTGACGGAGGGTTGAAGATAGTGAAGTATCTCGATGGAAGGGCTGCTGGAATAGGTGTTGACAGAGTTAGCACCCGAAACTGTCGAGTTCAACATGGAAGGCAGATTTGGCTTCTTTCCTTGTATCATTGCAGGGGTGGGCATCACCAGGTTCGATGCATTGAGGCCAACTGCATCAGACAGCTCACTGACCAACAACGCCGGTTTCCAAGGTCACTCAAGGTTGACACAAGGCAAACACCTCCATCCCCTACCACAGTCACTGTAGGCACACAGGGCAGGAACCGCTCTCACATTCCACCCTTCATGGGAAAATAAAGATTCGTCCCTTGTCTTTGCGGTTCACAAATGCTTTTGGCTTTTCTCCCTTCCACGCCAAGTGGGGTTTGCTTCCAGTTTCTCTGCCAACATTCTTCAAGTTCATCCTTACCCATTCCGGAAAACAGCTGATCCTGGTTGATTATTGCCACTGCCTGGCTTGATCCAAATCGTTCAAGCAAACGGGCCGCAGACTTCTCATTCGAGGGGCCACGAGAGCATGCAAACTCACCCACCTGCTCTCTGACTCTCTTCCACGCCGTGGTTCATTATTCATCGCTTGATCGTGTTCCTACAACCTTCTCGTCACTCCCCTGCTGATTCACCATCTGCAAGTGTTGGCGGCAGCACAAAGCATCATCACCGGCGTCATTCCCTTGTACGCTCGACTCCTCCAATCGTGCTGGAGAGCGAGTCAGGAAACCCTGACTAACTTACCTTACCTTTGCTTCACCAGCATTGCACAAACCACAACACGACTACCTCCAACCTGCTTCCAAGATCACCCTTCCATTCGTCACCCTTCAAATTCTTTGCTCTCTGCAAACACGCAGCAACCCAAATAGCAAACAACACATAGTCGGCATCCGCACCAATTGCCACCGACAGCAACATACCATATATTTGAACCATCTACTCAACTCAATCTACTGCCCTTCTTTTACACTCTCCATAGTTATCCGTCCTGTTGCATACCTAACATTGAATACCTTACTAAACAACTCTTTTCTGCACCTATCTTCTCATCGCTAAATCACCATGGCTGACAACCGTGGTCGTGGCGGCGGCAGAGGCCGCGGAGGAGGTGGCCCTGGCTTTCGGGGCGGCCAAGGCGGAGCCCCCTTTCAGGGTCGCGGCGGCAGAGGCGGCGGCCAGCAGGGCGGTGGTCGCGGAGGTGGCTACCAAGGCGGTGGTGGTGGTCGTGGAGGGGGCGGCTATCAGGGCGGAGGAGGTTATCAGGGTGGTGGTGGTGATCGCGGTGGTGGTGGTGGTCGAGGACGCGGCGGCGGAGACTTCCGCGGCGGCGGATCCAGGGGCGGTCGTGGGGGTCCCAGTGGTCCCAGCGTTTTCAGGTACGTCAACCATCACCATGCCAAGTCGGATGGTATATGCTGACATTCTGTGTGCTCAGCCATGGAGCCGGTCAGGGGCCGGTGGTGGCCGATAAGGCCATCGAGGAGCTTGAGAACCGGTGGATCGAGCAGCATGGGATCCCGGTGGCTAAGGCCTCGGCGGGTCAGCAGCTCGAATCCAAGATGGCCAACCTGTCCATCAAGGATGGCGTCCTTCCCTTCCGGCCCAGATTTGGCGAAATGGGCCAGCCGGTCACCGTCTGGGCCAACTATTTCAGGTTGAGACCAACCGCCAAGACGTTTTGGAAGTACGACATCAAGATCACGGACAAAAAAGTGACTGGAGACCAAGCCGGCGCTGCCAAAGGCAAGCCGAAGCAGCCGCCGTCGGGTGATGGTCCACAGCAGGAAGTCAAAGAGCCCACGGGCAAGAAGCTGGAAAAGCTGATCAAGCTCGCCCTGACTCGGCTAACCAATGTCGTTTATGCCACCGAGTACAAACAGCAGTTGGTCACGACTGAGAAGCTCAAGCTCCCGGACGACAACTGTATGCAGCTCGATCTCGCTGAGCCCGGTCGCAGACCCGAGACATGGTTTGTCCGCTTTGTTGGGCCAAAGCACGTCGACATCGAGGCATTGATGGCCTACTTGCAGACCATAAACGACTCAAGCAACGAGACAGCGTTCCCCAAGTTCCCCGAAGAGATCGATGCCATTGGCATCGTGCTCGGCCACACGCCGAGGTCGAGCGCCAACACGGCTGCCGTTGGACGCAGTCGCTTCTTTGCCATTGACGACAACAGGAAGGACGGTGTGACTCCTCCCGGAAGTCTCCTAGAGATACTGCGTGGCTATGTCCAGAGCGTCCGGCCGGCGACTGGCCGGCTGCTGCTAAACACCAATGTCACCCATGGTGTCTTCCGCCAGCACGGGTCGCTGGCGGCGCTCTTTGAGAAGTTTGGGCTCGTGAACCTCAATCAGCCCAACAGCCTCTCTGTTGACAACCGACAAGCTCTGGAGAAGCTGCACAAGTTCCTCAGCAAAGCTAGGATCAGCTGCAAGATTCCCGGCGAGAACGTCGAGGTTGAGCGGACTATGGCCGGCTTGGCCACGACTAGGGACGGGTCGAAAAACGACCCCAGACCGCAGTACCAGCACGCAAGCTTCCGGTTTGCTTCTCCGGCCACGGTCAAGTTCCATCTCCGCCCGCCGAGCACTCCGGGCGCCACGCCGCCCCCTGGTCTTAGCTTTGGGAGCATGGTGGTTGTCTCTGATTACTACAGGGCTCGTGAGTTTTTGCTGTTGTGTCTTTTGTCTTGCTTGTCTTTGCACATGCTAACGCATAGCAGGATACGGCATCAACGCCAGGGTCGGCCTCCCCTTGATCAACGTTGGCACCGCGGCCAGACCCATTTTTGTCTTGGCCGAGCTCTGCACCCTGGTTCGGGGGCAGTCGGTGAAGGCAAGACTCTCCCAAGCGGAGGCCGAGGCCATGATCAGGTTTGCCTGTCGCCCGCCGCCGGAGAATGCCCAGTCCATCACGACTTCGGCCAGACAGCTGCTCGAGCTGGACGGCAACAAGTTGCTCGTGAGTCTTGCCCACAAATGAAGTGAATCCCTTCCAACAGGCCAGTTACTCATGAGTCTGCAGGGTAAATTCGGCATCACGGTCGACAAGGAGCTCATTGCCGTAAGGGCCCGCGAACTTGCGCCGCCCACTGTCTTGTACAAGGACCTGGCACCGGTCCAGCCCGAGAATGGGGGCTGGCTGATGATGAGGGTCAAGGTGGCCAGGGCCGGGACGCCCATCAGGAACTGGAAGGTCCTGGTGATTGGGAGAGCGACATTGACTGCGATCACACCCAATGTTGAAAAGTTCGCAAAGTTCTTGAACAACAGCATGGGATTCCCCATCAACGCACCGACGGGTTACGACCACTGCCAGGGCGACACGGAACAGGACCTGCGTGCCGCCTTCCAGGCTGTTGCAAAGCCCAAGAAGGGGCCGGCGCCGCAGTTTGTCCTGGTGGTTCTCCCTCGGAAGGACACGCTGCTTTACAACACTGTGAAGAAGCTGGGGGATGTCGAGTTTGGCCTCATGAACGTCTGCGTCCAGCAGGCCATGCTGATGCAGGAGAGGGGGCAGGCCGGCTACTTCGCCAACGTTGGCCTCAAGGTCAACCTCAAGTTTGGCGGCGCCAACCACAGCGTCGAGGATGGCACGGGGCTCACGAAGAACACGTTGTTTGTGGGCTACGACGTGACGCATCCCACCAATCTTCCGGTGGGAGCGGGCGAAAACGCGCCCAGCCTGATCGGCCTGGTGTCGAGCCGTGACAGGGAGCTGGCGCAGTGGCCGGCCGTGACGTGGGAGACGACGGGCGGTGTGGAGAACGTCGGAAAGGGCAGCGACAAGGGCGAGAAATTTGTCGCGCACTTCAAGGACCGCATCCGGCTCTGGCAGGAGCACAACAAGCAGCTCCCGGAGAACATCATCATCTTCCGCGACGGCGTCTCGGAGGGGCAGTTCAAGATGGTGCTCGACGACGAACTGCCGCACATCCGCAAAGCGTGCCAGCAGACGTACGCGGGCAAGAAGCCGCCTCGGCTCTCCCTGATCGTCTCGGTCAAGCGGCACCAGACTAGGTTCTACCCGACGGACCCGAACCACATGCACCCCAGGTCCAAGAGTCCCAAGGAGGGGACCATCGTGGACCGTGGTGTGACCAACGTCCGCTACTGGGACTTTTTTCTGCAGGCACATGCGTCTCTCCAGGGTAAGCCAAGGTCATTCACCTGTTTTACAGCAGCACCTCTAACCCGAGTTCTCATCAACAGGCACCGCCCGTCCGGCGCATTACACGGTCCTCCTGGACGAGATCTTCCGGGCCGAGTTCGGCCACCGGGCCGCCGACATGCTCGAGAAGCTGACGCACGACATGTGCTACGCCTACGGGCGGGCGACCAAGGCCGTCAGCATCTGCCCGCCGGCCTACTACGCGGACCTGGTGGCGGGCCGGGCCCGGATCCACAAGAGCGAGCTGTTCGACGACGCCCGCTCCATGTCGTCGGCCCAGCAGACGCAGGTCCTGGGCCGCTCGGTCCACCCCAACCTCAGGAATACCATGTACTACATCTGAGGTGGGGGGAGGAGGAGGCGTGGTCGGGGTTGCTGTGTGTGGTTGAAGGGTTTCTTATAAGTATTGGGTTTGTTGCTGAGATGAGGGATGCTTGCTACATGTGGCAGGATGGGGATTGCAGAAGCGGATCATGGAGTCGTTGCAGTTGGCTCACTTCATGGGCACCGTTGCAGAATATTGAATAGCGGATAGCCGAGTCATTGCCTTTGTTTAGCTCGCAAAGCGTGAGCATTCACCAGACTGGTTTGTAGTGTAGCTTTTTGAGGTATTCCATATAGCATGCCGTAGATTGGAAAACAAAGCGAATATCTCTCCCTGCTCAGCCTGTCCTGGAAACACTTGCGGCTGATGATATTGCCTCAACATGACGGATGGTCAGTTGCAATTAACAGGGTGGCTCAGATTCGGGTTAGGGCTGTCTAAGGTTCCACCCCTAACCTTCTCACGTGATCTACATCATCTCCAGCGAGTCCACTGAGTCCAGTCACAATTGGCGATTGACGTGCGCGAACCAACACCAAAGCTGTCGCAGCTCGACAGCAGCCGATCAACCGACCGCCACCCATCAACGGTACACAGATCGCAGTTGTCGCTCGCCCAGCGACGGGACAGCAAATTCCCTCTCCACTTTCCCCCCCTCGGGCGGCACGCACGACAGAGTCTCGGTAATCGTGCCGACTTCAATCGAGCGGCGCCTCAAGCACCGACCCGACTCCGAAAACCGCCGACCAACTTCACTCAGCTCAACCCCGACCTCCCCAACAACAACAACAATCCAAACAACAACAAGATAGACAGGGAGAAAAAGAAAAACAAGATGTCGGCCCTCCGCCCAGCAGCCCGCGCCGCCGTCCGCACCACCACCACCACCGCCACCACCTCTCTCACCACTTCCTCCTCCTACGCATCAACAACCGCCCTCGTCCCAGCCCGCTTCCGCTACTTCTCAGCGACCCCGCGCCGCGCCGGCGGCGGCGGCATGCAATACGACCCGCCCTCGGGCTGGCTGTGGGGCGTGCGGCCCGGCGAAAAGTACCAGAACGAAGGGTGGGAGGGACCCTTCTTCTACGGCTTCTGGGGCAGCATGATTGTGTTTGCGGTGGCGTATGCTTGGAAGCCTGATACTTCGTGAGTTTTTTTTATTTTTTATTCTACTCTGACTGTTTCTGTTTGGTTTGGTGAGGGAGGGGGTCGGTAAAGAGCGGGTGGGGGGTTGGTTGGGGATGAGAGATTTGAACCGGACCAGACCAGACCAGGCTGACTCGGTGTGTGTTTCGCTGTAGGATCCAGACTTGGGCGCTGGAGGAGGCCCGGAGGAGGTTGGAGGCTGAGGGGATTTTGGAGGATGAGGGGCCGAAGAAATAGGTTGGTGATGGTGGGTGTGATGGGGTGGGATGGCTAGATAGGGGGGGGGTGGGGACTTGGTGGTGAGGCCTACGGGTCGGAGAGGTGTGTGTGAGTGGAATAGACCGGAGGATGGGTTCTCGAGTTTCAGTCATGCAACGGCATACACATAAGCTCGCATAGAGATGTACATGGTCTGTTTTGTTGTGGTTTCCGGATTGTCGCTGTTGGAAACTGCACTCTTGCTCGATTACCGTCTGGATCTGGATAGACATGCCACGGGTGAAGTGAGGTGTGTAAATGGTCTGGAGAACGCCTCGCCAAACAAACCGCTGAAATGTCCGTCTGCTCAATATATACAAGTCTATATCCGCCATGCAGACCGCCGCCTTTTAACAGACGTAGCTCCACTCGTGCGGGTCATCGCCGTACTGCCGCGCCTCGATCCAGTTCTTCATCTTGGTCGTGATCTCGCCCGACTCCTCGTGCTCCTTCAGCCCGCACTGCACCAGCTTGCCCTTCCAGCTGATGGCGCGCACGGGGCTCACAATGGCCGCCGTGCCCGCGCCAAAGGCCTCGACCAGCCTGCCCTCGCTGGCCGCCTCGTCCAGCTCCTTCATGGTGTACTTGCGCTCGACAATGTTCCACCCCGCAGGCGCCAGCCGCTCCCTCGCCAGCGAGAGCACCGAGTCGCGCGTGACGCCCTCGAGGATGGTGCCGTCGAGCGGCGCCGTGATCAGCTCCTTCTGGCCCGTCTGCTTGTTCTCGACGACGACGAAAAAGTTCATGGTCCCGACCTCGGTCACGTACTCCTCCTCGCCAAACAGCCACAGATTCTGCTGGAACCCGCGGCTCATGGCCTCGCGCTGCGGCACGATGCACGGCGCGTAGTTGGCGCCCAGCTTCTTGTCGCCCACGCCGCCGGGCCAGGCGCGCACCGCGTAGTCGGTCGCCTCGAGCGACACGGCCTTGAAACCCGTCGGGTAGTAGGGCCCGACGGGGGAGGCGATGACGAAGAGCAGGGCGGAGCCCGGCGGGCCGACGCCCAGCGTCTTTTGCGTGCCGATCATGGTCGGGCGCAGGTACAGCGAGTAGCCGCGCTCCTCGGGGATGAAGCGGCTCTCGAGCTTGGTGAAGCGGGCGATCAGGTCGACCAGCGCCGTCGAGCTGAAGTTGGGCAGGGCGATGCGGGCGGCCGACTTGTTGAAGCGCTCCATGTTCTTGTCGGGGCGGAACAGCCGGATCTGGCCGGCCTGGTCCTTGTACGCCTTCATGCCCTCGAAGCATTCAAACGCGTAGTGGAAGACGCACGTGGCCGGGTCGAGCGAGAGGTTCTGGTACGGCACAATGTGGGGGTTTTGCCAGCCCGTCGTCTTGTTCCACTCGACGGTGAGCATGTGGTCTGGACGACGAAGGGAAGGGAGTGGGGAACGGGTCAGCGCAGTGTCCTGTCCTTTTTGTTGGCCGCGTTCAGAGGGCTACCTGTGAAGTTGCGCCCAAAGATGAGGTCCTCGGCCTTCTTGAGGGGCTTGGGGCTTGTTGTGGTGTTGATTACCAGCCGGGACGGGTCGATGTCCTGCAGCTTGGTCTCGGACGCCGCCTCCGGGGTGATGCTGTACTGGCGCGCTGCGTGGAACAGGCCGAGCGGTGACCGCCTAGGCGCAACGAAGGCCGCGGCGCGAGGAGCGCATCGCGAAAAGAGTGGCCGCATCATGTTTGCGGCGGCTGTTCGGAGAGAGGGGGCCAGTTGGCTGCCGTGGCGATCACTCACCCGAGCGAAAGATCTGATCAAAGCCGGCCAGGCAAAGAGCGACAGTTGGGACGGTGATTCAACGCCCCAAACAGATACCCGATATGGTATCCGTAAGCTGCCAGTGTTCTGATAATCTGATACACAATTTTTCGGAGCGTAATCGGAGGTGATAAAACAAGTTAGCGTCTTGAATTGACCCAATCAAGCTCCCTAGACCCCTGGCCCTTCGCAAAGCTTCGGCAGAGGTTCCGGACCAGCCGTGGGAAGCCGCTGCAGGTGGGTTCCATCCGTTGTCCCATGGGGAGTACGAAGTACCTAGCTTGCGGTAGCTCTCTGTTGTAATCAATTGAATAACTACTATATCCAGTCTACAGTTCCTTTCGCTCCTGGGTAAGTTCTGCACGGCTTTGACAGTCAGCATGGAGTGATTGCTTGAGCTCTTCCAGCGCTGTAAACTGTTAGAAACTAGAAGTAATAGAGACTGGTTCCATTCTTTAAAGATGCCTCTCCGTAGACCCACTTTCTCGACAGAGCAGATTGTGGGGCTCTCAGAGGCCCCTGTCCTGTCATGGCGCGTTCAATGCAGTGTCAGCACATCAAAGACAAAACCCAAACCACCAAAAAGCACCGGTCGGCTACCATCGACATTCCGTCCCTCGAGTCCGTACCCAACCTTGCACGCCCCGCTCCTGTCCGGCCAGGGCGACGCAAATGCAACCTCGACTGTGCCAAATACGATCGCAGCTATCGCGTTCTTCATGACACCCCAAGACGGGTCCAGCCCTTGAGCGCCGTCCAAGCAGGCGAGCAGTCGACGCAGGCTGACGACCACCACGTTAGCGCCGCCCAACCCGATCGGACAACCGCCATGATAACCAGGTGACCGACGCCCGCCATGTTCGCCAACGCCCTCAAGTCGTTCGCCTCGACCAATATCTCGGCCAACTACACCGTCTCCCCGAACCTCACGTCCATCGCCGGCCCGTGGAAGATCTACCCTGCCAAGAACAAGAAGACGGGCAAGGAGTGCTCCGTCTTCGTCTTCGAGAAGAAGTCGCTCGATGGCCACCGCAGTGGCATGACCCGCGCCGAGGCGGCAGAGTTCAAGCGGGCCCTCGATGAAGTCGTCGAGCGGCTGAAGAAGGAGGCCTCGGCCATCGCCAAGCTGCGGCACCCTGGCATTCTGGAAGTCGTCGAGCCAGTCGAGGAGACAAGGGGCGGCGGTCTGCAGTTCGTCGCAGAAGCCGTGACAGCCTCCCTCTCGGGCCTGCTACACGAGAAGGATGACCAAGAAAGAGGTGGCGCCGGTGGGCGGTCGAGTCGGTACGTGACCGAGGATGCCGACGGAACCCGCAGGAGACGGGAGCTGGAGATCGACGAACTCGAGATCCAGAAGGGCTTGCTGCAGATCAGCAAGGCGCTCGAGTTCCTGCACGAGAACGCCGGCCTTGTTCATGGCAACCTAACGCCCGACGCCATTCTCATCAACGCCAAGGCAGGTACATGCCGTCTCGTACCATCTCCGGAAGCCAGACTGACCTGAAACAGTCGGATTGGAAACTCAGCGGTTTGTCCTTTTGCGGCCCGATGGAGAACTCGACCGCTCAGAGCTCCATTCAGCGCATCAACCTGCGGGAGGTGCTACGACACACCCCTAGCTTGCCGCGGGCCGTTCAGCTGAACACGGACTTCACCTCTCCCGACTTTGTCATCGACAATAACCTCACACCCTCGGCTGACATGTTCAGCCTGGGGCTGTTGATTATCTCGCTGTACAATTCCCCTCACAAGTCTCCTTTGTCGACCAATGGCAGCCTATCCGCGTACCAGCGCCTCTTCCAGTCCTCGCAGAGCATCCCGAACTCAACCAACAACTTCCTCTCCTCCAGGCCCTTGCCAAAGGAGCTCACAAACCATGTGCTCCCCCGGCTCATCACTCGCAGACCCGCTCAGCGGATGACGGCCACCGAGTTTCAACAGAGCGAGTTTTTCAACAACATCCTCGTATCCACCATCCGCTTCCTCGACGCCTTCCCTGCCAAGACCCCGAACGAGAAATCGCAGTTCCTCAGGGGCCTGATCAAAGTTCTGCCGTCGTTCCCCAAGTCCGTGATGGAGAGGAAGCTGCTGCCCGCCCTGCTCGATGAGTTGAAGGACAGAGAGCTCCTCTCCCTGATTCTGCACAACGTATTCAAGATCATCGAACTCCTACCGTCCGGCAAGCGGGCGTTCGGCGACAAAGTGCGACCCAGCCTCAAGGAGATATTCGTCACCAACGTCAAGCAGGCCCAAGAGAAAGACGCCGCCCGTGACGCAGGCCTCATGGTCGTCATTGAGCAGCTTCCAGTCATTGGGGACAATTGCGCGGGAAAGGAATTCAAAGATGGTCAGTGTGCGGATGCAGGCGAGCCAGCGAGGGTCGACTAACATTTAACCAGATATTCTGCCCGTCATCTTCAACGCCTTGGAGTCCCCGACACCATCGCTCGTCGACGCAGCCCTGAAGAGCCTGCCATCGGTACTGCCCCAGTTGGACTTTAGCACCATCAAGAACGAACTGTTTCCAGTCATCGCGGCAATCTTCAGCAGGACAAACAGCCTTGCCATCAAGGTCAGAGGTCTGCAGGCTTTTGTCACGCTTTGCGGAGGCTCGATCGATCCCGGCGGTGACGATGGACTCGACGGCCTCGCGCCGCAAAAGAAGAAGGCCACCTCATCCACCGCCCTGGATAAGTTCACCATGCAAGAGAAGATTGTTCCTCTGATCAAGGGCATCAAGACCAAAGAGCCAGCCGTCATGATGGCCGCGCTCAACGTTCTCCAGGTGGTAGGCAAGGTTGCCGATGCCGACTTTGTCGCCTTGGAGGTTCTCCCTTCCTTGTGGAGCATGAGCCTGGGTCCGCTTCTGGACCTCAAACAATTCCAAGCCTTCATGGAGCTCATCAAGACTTTGTCGAGCAGAGTCGAGGAGGAGCAGGTGAAGAAGCTGCAGGAGCTGGCTGGTGGCAGTGCCGGCTCATCTGCCATCAAAGACGATTTCATGTCGTTTGGTCCCGTCGCTGCTTCATCTCTCGACGCGAACGGAACCGAAACGGACTTTGAGTCTTTGGTCAAGGGAGGGTCTGGCGCAGTCTCTGCCAACCCCCTGGAATCTGGGTGGGACAGCATGGCTCCAGCCGCGACCGTTACTTCGCCTACTGTGAACAGCAGAAAGTCCACTCCAACAGCCACTTTCTCGTGGTCGAGTCCTCCGGCTGCCCCGGCGGCCGCTCCCGCCAACAAGTTCAGCGCCGTCAAAACTCAACAACCGGGATTCAGGACGGTAACACCCGATCTCGCAAGCTTTCAACCCATGACCCCATCGGCTACGCAATATTCGCAGCCTCTCCAGCCTACTTCGAAGCCCATCGGTGGTGCACCACGAAACCCCCTGGTAGCCCAAGTAACGACATCAGTCAATTGGGGCGCCCCGGCGGCATCAAGTAGTAGCAGCAATCCGTGGTCGTCCCCTCCCGCATCACACCAACCACCGACCACATCTAGCTTTGGCTCACCGCCGCTCAATCCCCAACAACAGACCCAAAACCGCACTCCATCCTTCTCCCTACCGCCCCCGCCGGGTGCTGGTACCGGCTCCAGCTTGTCAGGCTTCAGCCTCGCGCCCCCGCCAGGCGCGTCACAAACAGCGCAAAGGCCACAGATAACGACAGCAACTTCGACGCCCGCATTCAGTGGGCTTGGGGGGATGCACAGCATGAACACCCTGGCATCCGCATCGAACATGACTGTTGGGGGCCTCGGTACGGGCATGGGCATGGCGACTATGAAGAGTTTGAACACGAATACGGGTATGGGTATGGGTATGGGTATGGGTAATGGCACGAGTATGAACAGAATGATGGGTATGGGCACGGGCATCGGCATGGGGCAACCACAGCAGAACCAGGGTCATGAACAGGGTTCAAAGACGGGATTGGATAAGTACGAAAGTCTCTTATAGAGCGTGGAACGTGGTTCGGCTGGGTGGGTGGTAAATCTCAACGAAGCCGGATGGGATTCCGAGGGTGGATTTTCCCATCGGCGTGTGGGGTGATGATCATGGTACCTAAACTGAACCTAGGATTGGGGGGCTGCGTAGGTAGCCAGGTTTTGACCAAAACCACAAAGCTGTCTGAGCCAAGGATTACATCTCGTCTGCAGTGACTACTCTATACGCTTTGTTCTTGCGCAGATGGCCTGACATGTTGGCTCCAGGGCTACCTACCCATTACTACCTTGTCCGGTTCAGATCACAGACAACTGTGACACGAGGCGCAGCACACACACTACCCCTTCCTGATAAACGAAACTCGAGCCACGGCGGCGATTTCACCACACATTAGGATAACAGCAATGTCGCACATGAAAGCCTCGTCGTACTTTATTTATTCCACACCCCGTATCTTCCGAACGCCTATGCCCGCCCCCACCCATCGTGCCATAACACATGCCCCCGAAACGCTACATCGACAACTACCAGCAACCCAGCGGCTGCCTGCCCCGAAGTCGTGTGAATCACGTATCCCGTACGTACCCGTCTAACAAAAGATGAAAAGCCTGTCCCCATTACAAACGCGACCAAAGCCAGCCGGGTACATACATGTCCCGAGGTCATTGCCGGTGAACTTGATCCGCTCCTGTCTTGGAAGGGAAAGGGGGGTGACAGTAAAGCAAAACGGGGGTAGTTGGAAAGGGAAAGAGAAGCCAAAAATAGGGTATCATGCAATGTCTCTTGCCAGAAACAAGAAAAGAGCAAGACAGTAAAGAGAGAGAGAGAGAGATAGATGATGGGGGAAAACAAGAGAAGAAGAAAGAAACAAACCCTAAACCCAACCACGCCACCGCGTAAACCTATCATATGAACCACACCACCGGCGCACCCACAGAAAGCAATGTGTTGTTGAGCCCATCACTTCTCCTCAACCGTTTCCGTCTTCACTCCCCCCCGTTTCTCCTCCCCATCACCGCCAGCCTCCGCCACCGCCGCCGCCGCCGCCGGCGGATGCACCTGCGTAAAGACATGCCTACTCGCCCAGCCCTCCGCCAAGCTCGCCTCAACAACCTGCCCCTCGGGCACCATCTCATGCGCGAGGTCCCAGCCGGCGCGCCGACACAGCTCGGCCACGACGACATCACAATCCCCCAGCAAATCAACGTCAAAGTTGACGTGCGACACGGGCGTGCGGCTGATGTAGAGCTGCGGGATGTTGGGCGGCAAAAAGGGCACGACCTCGCTTACGGGGGCGACCTTGAGGCTGGTGCCGATGACGATGACCAGGTCGACGCGGTCGCGGTCGTGCTCCGTCAGGCGGCGCGAGAACTCGTCCGGCAGCGGCTCGCCAAAGAAGGTGATGTCGGGCTTCATGACGCCGCAGGACCAGTTCGTCGGAGTGCCGCTGTCGTCAAACTCCGAGTCTGAGTGGCTGTCGTAGTCGCCAGGCCGCACGCGGCGGGGCTTCTTCTTGTCGGCGCCGTCGCGGTGTAATTTGCGCTTGCGCGACGACGACGACGTCGCCGCGCTGTTGGCCGTCGTTCGGCTGCCCTGCGCGCACCGGCGGCAGCGCGGGATCACGCCGGCCCGAATCTCGGGGAAGAGCGTCTCGCCGGGCACCTTGTGGCCGCACTTGCCGCACGACGCCGTGGCGAAGGAGCCGTGGCACTGGATCAGCTTGTCGGGTTTGATGCCAGCCTTGGCTTCGAGGTTGTCGATGTTTTGAGAGTAGTTGGTCAGCAGCTTGCCCTTTTCCTGCAGGAGCGCGATGAAGGCGTGCGTGGGCGAGAAGCGGTCGTGGCTGGGCAGGATGTCGCGCGCGACCGAGTAGAAGATGGACGGGTCCTGGCGGAAGACGGTGATATCAAAAACCTCTTGCGGGTCGCTGAGCCCGAGGTGGGCGAGCTTGGAGTAGAGACCGGTGCCCTTGGAGCGGAAGTCGGGGATGCCGAGCGAGGTGGAGATGCCGGCGCCGGTCAGGACGATGATGTTCTCGGACTTCTTGAGGAGTTCGACCGCGTCGTCAACCGTGTTGTACTTGGTCAACTTGGCCCGCTTGGACAGCTCGCGGCTCAGGGCAAGGCTCAACAGGGAGTAGTAGGCCTCGTCGTCGGCGCCGTCGAGGAAGGTGGGCGGGCGGATGCCAAAAGCGGTGAGGAGCTTCTTGGCCGTGATCATGCCGGAGTCGATGGTCCTCTCGCAAAAGACGGTGGGGCCAACAGAACGCAAGAGTCGGCGGAACTCGGTCGCCTCATCTGGGGTGCAGGCTTCAGGATCTGGGGGAGGGGTCAGTGTGCTGTTGGCATACAAGGCAAGGGATTTACTCGCCCTCGGTAAAGAAACGATCCTCTGCCAGATCCTCCAAGGCATCTTGGAAGAGGGACTCAGTCTCCCACGACTCGCTGAGGTCATTAATACGTTCCTCGAGTTCGCTGAGGCCCGGGTTGCGGGCGCCCTTGGGCTCAGGATCGACCACCTCGGTCAATTCCACAAAGGCGCGCTTCTCATCGTAGTCGACCACGTTCTTTACACGCGTGCTGGGCTTCCTCGTGGCAGTGGCACCGTTGGTTGTGCCGTTCTCGGTCGAGGCATCACGGGATGAGCCCATTATGGTGAGAAGTTTTTTTGTGTTCGAGTTGTCTTGCGTTGAGTCGATGACAGGAAAAGAGAGGCCGACAGTAGGTGATTAAGGATAATGACCGAGGTACGGACAAATGGAGAAGAGAGAATCGGCGACGACGTGCCAATGAGGAGCAAAGCAATGACCATGGAGGCACAGGGAGCCGGAATTGGCGTGCGACTCCTCAGAGTAAATGAGAGAGAGTGAGAGTTGGGGTGAGCAATTGGGACAGATCGCTGGACGTTGAGAAACGGTCAAGATCGTGAAGTCTGAGTGAAGAGTGAAGAGAGAGACGGGAAAGCGAGTTAAGGTTGAAGCCTGGAAAAGGCTTGGCAAAAGTCGAGCGTTCGCACTTTGCAGTGGCAACTCGGTCGGGGAAGCTTCACAGTTGCCCACGGCAGTGGCAGATTTCACAGAAGGTCACACCAGGCCGCTCACTCAGTCAGGAAAACATCTCATGAAATTAGAACACCACAACTCTATTCACAGCAGCTACCTGAGATAGCGACAGAAAGATACCGATAACAACCAACAACATATCCACCTATCAGTCCGAATAACAGAGAAGGAGAAAAAAGTATGCTTTTTTGCATGAAACAAACGACTCAACGAGCCTGCCTGGGCCAAGCCAAGAACCATGAAATGAACGCTCCGTTGTTGTAACGACCGGATGATGCCCCCTCCGCCCCCTCCCATTTTACTTCGCCAGGCGCCGCTCCCCTCTCCCCACTCCCACGCCACGAAAATGAAAAGCAGAAGATTACCAAGTGGTGTATGAAGTAATCGATACAAAGAAAAAAAGACAGTCAAATGTCAAAACGCGCCACCAACTCCGTCTTTTGCGCCGGCCAAGTTCTTCAGCAACCCGTCTGCTCTCCTACCCCTCCTCACCCCATCTCAGACATACCAAGACCAACAACAGACTCCTCTCCGTCCCGTGCTTTGTACAGTAATAATTGTTATACATATCCACAATTTGGGCCGGTTAATTCAGCACTGACAGATCGAACCCGGCTCTCACTCACTCCCTCACTGAATCACTCACTCACTCCTGCGGCATCCGTCGACGGCGACTTGGGCTTGGGCACGCCAAGGATCGGGACGTCGTCTTGCTTGGCCCCAGCAGCAGCAGCAGCAGCAGCAGGCGGCTGCTCCTCGCCCCCAATTTCCTGCGGCTCGTCCGACAGGACCTGCCCGCCAAAGACGGACTGGCTCACCGCACCCTTGGACTCCTCGCCCAGGGGGCTCGGCCGGGGAAACGGCCCAAAGTCGGCATCGGGCCCGCGCCGGTCGATGGGCGACCAGCTGGCGGCGATGCTGCCGGCGACGATGCCGGCCATGACGGTGGGGGCGCCCAGGGCGCTGTTGGAGCGCGAGCGCATGCTCCTGCTGCGCCGCCGCGAGTCGGGCGTCGGGACCACGTTGGAGCTGTAGCTGTCCTCGCGCGTGGGCGTCTGTGGCCGGCGGTGGATCGAGTTGGACCGCGAGTGCTCGCGGCTGTGGGCGGGGCTCTTGCGAGAGGGGAGGAACGTTTCGCGCGGGTGCTTCATGGCAAACTTGAGGTTGTTGAGCCGGCCGCCCTTGACGCGCTTGAGCCAGGCCAGCTCGTCCCTGACCTCGGCCAGCGGCTCGAGGTAGGCGTTGAAGCGCTCGTCATCGTCCGACACGGTGACGCCGGGAACCTTGGGGTCGGACCTCCGCTTCCACGACGTGGGAATCAGTTTATCGATCAGCTCGTCTGGGACGAGCCGGATGATGACGCCGACCGGGATGGAGAGAACGCCGAGAACAATCGCAATGCCCCACATGGCCGGCGTCTGACCGTCTGGCGAGATGCGGAACGCTTGTCCGCCAAACATGACAATCAAAACTTGGCCTCCACACATGATGGCGCTGATGACGATGAAATAGGGATTCTTGAGCATGCCCTCGAAAATGTTGAAGTTGTTGTCCAGGCGACGGTTGCTGCAGCAGCGTTAGCGAATCGGTCGTGGTACAGGCCAAACTCCATCTCTACTTACTTCCACTGGTTGAAAATCTGCATCCAAACGAACGTGTTGAAAACCAAGGTGTGGATCTGGGACTCGGAAATGCCTTCGTCAGGTCCGGGAAGGACCGGTGCCTTTCCGAAATAAATTAGGAACGTGATCAGCAACTGATACACGGCTTGGCCTAAAATCATCTTCCACATGGTGAGGGAGATAATCGAGGATCCTTTGCGCTCAGGCTTCCGTTGCAGCACGTTATCTCTCGGAGGGTCTGTCGCGAGAGCCAGCGCGGCGAGCGTATCCATGATGAGGTTGACCCACAGCAGTTGTACTGCGGTCAACACGGGAATTTGCTCATCGCTCTGAACGGCCGACACGAAGGTGAGCACCACTGCGGTGACGTTGACAGTGAGCTGGAACTGGAGGAAGCGCTTGACCGCATCGTTGACGGCGCGACCCCACTTGAGCGCCTTGACAATCGAAGCAAAGTTGTCGTCCATGAGGATGATGGCGGATGCCTCTTTGGCAACCTCGGTTCCGGCGATGCCCATAGAGAAGCCAATGTCGGCCGTCTTTAGGGCGGGAGCGTCGTTGGTTCCGTCACCAGTAACCGCCACCGTTTCCCCCATATCCTTGAGACGCTTCACCAGAATACGCTTATCCTCGGGGCTGGACCGTGCCAGAACGTGCAGCCGAGGGATGATCTCTTCTTGCTGGGCCTTGCTCATGTTCCGAAACTCCGGGCCTTCGAGAACGATGCTGTTGCCCTGCAAGATTCCGCAATCGGCAGCGATGGCCTCGGCCGTAATCCTGTTGTCTCCAGTGACCATGCGAACGACAACACCGGCCGTTTGACAATCCCGGACGGCCTCAGTCACGCCTGGGCGCAGGGGGTCCTTGATGCCGACCACACCGACAAAGGTCATATTCCGGCAGATGTCCTCAAAGACGATCTCGTCCTTCTCAGCATCGACCCGACGGGAGGGCTTAGGCGGCCAACGGTCGAAGTCGCGGTAGATAAGACCGATAGTCCGCAGCGAGTTCCGCGCATACGTCTCGATCAGCCTCTTGATGGTTTCGCGGTTATCCTCTGTAAGGGTCGCCGAGGCCAAGCCGCTGGAAGGGTCGCGCAGGATCTGAGAGCACTTGTCGAGCACGATTTCCGACGCGCCCTTGACATAGAGCCGCGCCTTGCCGTTGTCCAACTGAACGACGATACCCATGCATTTGCGTCCGGAGTCGAATGGAATCAGGTGAAGCGTCTTCACATTGGCTCTCTCTTCGGCGACAGGTCCCATCGCCAAGTGCTGGCGGGCCAGGATGAGAAGGGCCGTCTCCGTCTTGGAGCCAATAAATGTCTCTTCACCATTGTTGTCGCCCTCGAACGCTGTTGAGTTAAGTGCGATCGACTTGAGCACCAGGTCCTTTGCGTCAGGATGTAGAGTCGAGACGAGCTCCTGGATCCCAACGTCCTTTTCGGACGACTCCTTCTGATCCGGGGTAGTCGTGGTGCCAAACCGATGGCTCGTGCCGACTGTACCCGCCACGACCTGCATCTTGTTCTGCGTAAGGGTACCCGTCTTGTCGGAGCAGATGGTGCTCGCGTTGCCCATGACCTCGCAGGCCTTCAGATGCCGGACGAGGTTGTTATCTTTGAGCATGCGCGTGGTAGCGAAAGCGAGCGCCAGCGTGACAGCCAGTGGAAGGCCCTCGGGGATAGCCACGACCACAATGGTAACAACAGTAATGAAGATGGTAATGAAGCGATGACCTTTCTGCGCAGGCGTCTCGGACACGGCAGGTGCTCTCGTGATGGCGACAAGGAAACGGATGAAGAGGACCATGAAGAGAAGCAGAGCGACGGCGCCGCCGAGTTTGGCAATGTATTCGGCGATGACGTTAAGCTTGGACTGCAAAGGCGTGATCTCGGGATCCTCGTTGAGAGCCATCATGGTTCTGCCGTAACTCGAGTAGATGCCGGTAGAAGTGACCATGTATTTGCCGGCACCCTCCATGACGCGGGACCCGGACTGGATGAGCGGGTCCATCTTCTTCAGGTTCTCGTGGTTCTCGATGGCGCCAAATACCTCATCGGCGGGTCTCTTGCGAATGATGTCCGACTCACCCGTGGCCTGGGACTCGTCGCACTTGACGCTGTACCCCTCAATGAGGACACCGTCGACCGGCACCATGTCGCCCGGTTCCAGCAGGAGGACATCGCCGGCCAAGATATCATAAACCGAGATCTCAACCGTCTTCCCAGACCGAACAGCCTTCACCAAGCGGTCCTGCTTCTTCCTGTTCAACTTGGCAAACTGACGTTCTTTCTGGTAGTCGTTGAGCGAACCGACCAAGACCACGATAGCAATGGCGGCGATGATTGCGACACCCTCGACCCATTCAAATCCCGCCTCTTCGTCGTGCGAGCTGTTGGATCCCTCTTCTCCTTCCGAGTCGCCGCGAGCGAAGGTCTGGTAGAGGCCGACGGCGAGCGAGACGACGGCGGCGGCCGACAGCAACATCAAGACCTTGTCGTTGTACGTGATCCACATGAGCTGAAGAAGCGTCTTGCCTTTCTTCTCGGGCAGTCTGTTGTCGCGGAAGACGCGTTTCCGCGAGGAAAATGGCTCGCTCGCCGGGTCCTTGGCAGGAGCCGCATGGCTGTCGGGCGGGGCGGGTGCTGCACCCTCACTGAGGGCCTTCTTGCTACGAGGGGCCACTTCTTCAAATGAAACAGTGCCGTCGAGAGCGTTCTCGTCCACGCTCAAGCCCGTCGTCCGGTTGCTACGCAGGCCTTTCTCGATGCCGGCGAGACCTCCGAGGCTGTAAAAGGCCGACAGGCTCTTGGGGTCAAACATCTTGTTCAGCATGCCCGGAGTGAAGGCGAACGGGTTGCCGTCGACTTTGAAGTCGTCTTCCTTGCCCTGGTCCGGCTTGAGCGCATCTTGGTCGTTCATGATGAGGTGGTTGTCTGACTTATCGCCGAACGGAAGGCTGTTTTTGCCATCGGAGAAGGAGCCGCCAATAACGGTGGTGTCCCCCTGTGAAGAGCTAACGGACCGGGAGTCATCCGTCGAATTCACCGAGTCCTGGCGCGAGCGCTGCGTGTTGGGAACGGCGAGAAAGCCCTGGCCGTTGTTCCCGCGAAACGAGAATGGGCTCGAGACATTGTGCGGGCTGGTAGGGCGACTGTCTCTGGTGTCCGAGGCTTTCGCGGCTTGCACTTCGGGCCTTGTTATCGAGAGGCTGCGTTTGTGCGAACTTGATGTTGGGTCCGTGGGGCTTCCTAGGGAGACGGGCGAGGTGGAAACGGGGAGGGGGCCGCCTTCAACGAGCTGCTCGGCCGAGGGACTTGGGCTCACGGCCGTGGTATCGATGGTGATGGTAGGTCTTCCCATTGTCAGCTCCGCTGGCAGAAACAAGAGCAGTGAAGGCAAACAGACGTGCGCTGTATTCCGAGGGCAGGGGGAGAGGAGAGATACTTACGCTCTGGGACGTCGGGTAGGCGCCGAGTCGCCATCCTTGGCGTCCTGGTCAGATCCTGACATGGTAGCTTAGCTGAGGGCGCGCTTTGCGGTCGTCAGCAACGCGACACAGCCCTCCGGGGCGACAACGAGATGGAGTCGATGTGCGCGTGGTCTCGCAAGTGGCGAGGCTGGCAGTACCAACGGCAGCTGTCGCTCTGCCTTTTGCCCGTGTTCTGCCTTGTCCAGCCACAGTTGAAATTGGGATGCAACGGTCACGGGCGCATTGGTTCCCGACCGTGCTGTGTCGTCAAAGATGTGAATCGGTTGTATGGCTGAGTTAGAGGCAAAGGCAAGACAGAGGCCGCCCAAGTCGAGGATTTTTTCTTGACCCAGACACACAGTAAAGGTAGACGGAAATGCGAAGAGGACCGAGTCCGAATGAGCGAAAGTGCAGCTTTGGGCACAGCTTGAGAAGCAAAAGATGTTCTTGGGAGCCGGGAGGCGGTGCAAACAGCAGCGCTCAGACTCTGGCTTCGCTGGGAACCATAACTAGCCTTCAACGCTGTGACGTCTCCAAGTTTGGGCGTTGGAGAGAATCGAGAACCTGGAAAACCAGACGAGAACGATCGTCTTCTGGTAATCAACTGTTGTTGCCCCTTGTCAAGGTCAAAAGGCCCCACTCTTGAGGCAGTGCAAAGCCCCAACTGGGATTGGCGCATGCTAAAGTTAAATCACCTCTATCACCTCCCGTCTTCTGTTGCAACCAGCGCCACTCACATCATTCCAGTCCTTCCCCTTTTGTTGACGCCGTGCCTCTCCTTCGTCAATGGTAGATATGGAAAACCAGGTCTTTGGAATCGCAGTCCACCATCGAGATGTCTCATTTCAAGTTTGTTGCCCTGGCTATTCGCTTGCCAAGTAGGTACCTGGAAGGCGGCCTCTGGTCAGAGCCTTGGCAGTATCCGTACTACAATAAACTCTCCGTGCTGCACTTTCCTTTCATTTCCATGTGCTCCTTATCCTGCCCTTCGATTAGTTGCGAATATTCGTTGTCCGGAAGGATAGGTACGTGATATTGAATGCGCGATGATGGTTCAAGGTACATACAGGTGGCCCTGTCTGATCTTGCTGTGCCGCGTTGCTGCAGCCGCCGCCGGAGATCTGTTTGAGCCCGCACAATTTATGGAGACAAGTCATTTAAAGCTTTTATTGACACCATGCACGCTACCTAGCCAAATCGGGGCTAGCCCCGCACTCGGATTCGACGCGGCCAAAAGCCCAAGCCCACTCAAATGCCGCCACATTTCTACAATACAACGTCTGTTCATCCGCATCCTGTCCATGCTCGATATCCGTAAGTAACCAAAATACATACTCTACAGCCATGCAGTATCAGGTACAGTTGCTTCTTGAGGTTGTATGATGACCGGACGATGCCGATTCTGCTACGGGTGCGGATACCTGCATGGTATCTTTCCGGCACTGACTTTCACTGTGGTATAGGTTCCAGATTGTCTTCAAAGTTCTCCACACTTTTCCAACGGGCATCCCCACCACGATGAGCTTCAACCAACTCTGTGATAACGACACTCTCTGCCCGGTTGCATGCATTGCTGGCAAAGGTGCATACGCAGGAGCATGGAACTCGGGTGCGTAGTCGTGGCGCAGCAGCTTCAAAGCGTCCCGCGTCTTTGCCGCCAACAGTTTCGATCCTGAGAGACTCGGCCGATCCTCAACCGCCAGGAGTCTTCGCTTATCCGTACTCGGCAACCTACCTTATTCTCGCCGTCAGCCAGGTCCAACTCTTACCGTCAATGTACAAAAATACACAGTGCAATAAATACATATGGTTGGTAGGGTTTCCTTTAACAAACTTGAGCCCAAGACTGGTTGGTGTCACGAGTGGATGTTTCATGAAACGCTTCCTTTCCACGAGTATCCTTGCTTTCGAGTGCCGATTGGCGAGGGAGTCGACGTTCTGGAAGCAACACGGCCCAAGCGAGTCCCAACCATGCGACGAACTCCAATCCGCTGGGGACAACATTTATTAGTTACCGGTCGTGAACAGACGAGCGCAAAACAGGATTTGGGGCTGGGCGGCGGCAGACCACTTAGGCTGTTTTAACGGTGAGAGTCCCCTTGACCAGCACACTAAGAGTTCTTTATTCATCGTTTCAAACACCCCTCATGCACGATGATGCGGTGGCAGCCTCGGTACGGTGTACACTAGCCTCCAAGTCTTTTAAACCATTCCATCGGTCAGATTGCAGCACAAATTCGGTGTTTTGGCCGTCACCCCCGTATGACGTTTGTGCCTTGCCAAAGACCCAGGGCGATGCTCCCAACTCAGACAAGCTCGGCACCAACTGGTGACACCACTTGTATTTGTTTCATGAACTTGATGACATTCCGTGAGGACTAGTAGGAGTCAACACAGCTAACACCGGCTCATCCCCGATCCGGGTTGCCGAAACGCTAACATCAAAGCGCCAGTGGCTGAGCCAACCGCCGTGTCTCATCACCAGCTTTTAACGTTGATATTCTCAGACCACAACCGAATATCTTGCCAACAGTTGCAGATGTCAGCTTACTTTACCATTGACTGAACAACTTGCACTCGCAAGGCACAATCAAGGGCGGCGTTTCTCGTCCCGTTCCCGTCTCATTCTCTACGGTCGAAGAATCCCCCTCTCCGAGCAGCTTCAGGAAACTCTACAGGCCGGCGAGTCCTTCCATCACTCGTCCTCCACAGGAGGTGGGCCTGTATCACACCATCTAAAGTGCTCTAAAAAGCCACTTTTAGAATATACCTGATCGCGGGCTTCCTCTGCCCGTAATAGCGCCTTGTACCGACGACGCCTTTTTCGAAGGCAAGCTGACAGCCAGCACAAGACAATCCGCGTTCGACGTGGCCGGTCCGTTTGTCATAGTGAGGAAGCGCGCACGAAGCCAAAGAGTTGAAGTTTCTTCTTTGCTGGCAGTCGGCCAAGGGTGCTTGTCCTCCCTCTTTCGCTGGCTGCCCAGCCAGCAGGCCTGCCAGGTGGAGAGAGACTGCCGTGATGCGCGACTTGTAAGGTGACTCGTCCATGGAATATATCCCGGGAAACGTCCTGAACGGCCGCAAACTGAGGATCTGAGCCTTGGAGAGGCCCAACTGTTTCCGGACACTGGCAAGGCTTCGGACTTGGGTTTCCGGAGCGTTCTGGACGCACCGGAAGCAACACCGAGTCCAGGTCGGGAGGAACATGAACCCGCTGAACTCGCCGCAGCAAAGGGCGCAGCCCCTGGTGCAGAGGGAATGGTAGAAGTCGGACAAGGAAACGAAGGCGGCGAGCCGTGTGCGTAACAAGGCGCAGAGAAGGTTGAGTCCGTGGGTGACCACGGCGCGATATTCGCTGAGCGCATCCGCCATCTGCCTCCCTCGGCGGTTGGCTTGTCGGAGCCTGAACATCGAATGCATGTCTAGTCGCAGGACTATGTCATACAAGAGTTCCGGTGGCAGCCGATCGAGCATACCCAGTCCCCGTTCCGAAGCGTGGCTGAAGGGCGTGCCAACTGATGTCCGGACGGGAAGGTATTCGCGGGGCAACATCCATATCACTGACAGACAGAAGTCTCTGCGATGGTAGGCGGCAGCTTGGACGATATTGTCTGCTTGGTCTTCGCTGAAGCAGTACTCGAAGGGCCATTGCTTGGAGGCGGCAAGTGGGTCCCGTAAGGTTGGGTACCTTTCCTTACTGTGTTTCGTCGCCGAACTTGAGGCTGATAACTCCACATTCTGCCCAGGAGCGGAATGTGAGTTGATGAAAGGATCCAGTGGGCTTCGAACGAGGCTAACTTGGCCTTTCCAGGTTTCTGCCCGGAAAAGACAAGAAAAGTGTGGTAAGAAAGCAGGTTGAAAGAATCACTCTGGGGTACGAAAAAGCGGAGGGTTGCACGCCTCGCACGCGACGACGTGCCTGGCAGGGCGTGCTCTGATCCCTGCTCCAGCGTCGCAACGGGCGCCGATTCGCTGAGGGACTGTCGGGCCCACAAAATGCCAACCCTTGTCTTCTCTCCAAATTCCACGAGACACACAACGACATTCCGCCGTCGGCATCAAAAATCGATAAACGTCACAGAGTATGCGAGAAAAGTGACACAATCCCATGTATACTGCGCTATCATGTAGTTCATGTTGTTTCTTTTGCCGTTCAGCACTGGCGACAGCGCTAACGATTCTCCCAGGTCTCCACCGCCCGACACGTCACCGGTTGTCCTCTCCTGTCCTAGAGGTGGACAATGACGACGCCTCCGGGATTGAATACAGGCTGCAAATTGGCAGTCGCATCAGATATCTCGTCACACAGCCCCGTACACTGAGTAGAGATGCGCTCTCGTTTCCCCTTAGTTTCCTACCGCCTCTTCCCTACGAGGCGGAGTGGACCGTGGCCCACATCTCACGAGACGCAACCGACGGCAATCTGAGAACGTCTTTTTTCGAACCGAGCATTCGCTGTCGTCAACTGCCGGTGGCACGACACTGCGGTCGACTTCCTGGACGTGGAAAAGACCAAGCAGCTCACAGCAACAGCCTTTGAAGCTACCGTCCTATCGGATGTTCTCCCCCTTGGCCAGAGAACCCGGACTGCCGTGATCGCCAAGATGGCGCGCTTTTAATGGGAGGTTTCCTCGAATATAGCAAGTAACCAAGGTGTATCAGCTTCTAGAGGGTTCCGGCCTAGCGTCACGCTTCCTCGCTCACGTCCACAAGAACTGGCGTTTAATCGGGTTCCTCCTGGAAAAGCTAGACGGACGCCGTGCTTCGACGCAGGACCTGGGCGCCTGCCAGGCTTCCCTAGAGAAGCTGTATGGGTTGAGGCTTCTATACGGGGACGTAAACCGATACAACTTTCTGGTCATGGAGAACGACGCCAAGCTGATCGACTTCGAAGGCTCCAGCACATTGCAAGTCCCGAGGCACAGAGGAAGGAGGTGGAGCATCTACGCTTGGAGTTGGCTGACGAGTCTGGACGTGGCGGAGGGTTAATGTTCCGGGACAGTTGCGACTGATGCTACCTGGACACGCATGGGCCTTGTGCGGCCTCGTGTGTTGGAACCGCCGCTCTGCTGAGTTCTGCCTCGCCATGGGCTTTCCAACACACGAGCGCTGCCTTCTCTTCGCCCAGTTTGGCTGGATCAATCCGAATTGCTACAGACCGCTTCAATCTTCCCGGAGCGTGTCCATCAACTTCCCAAAGCGGGAGGTTTTTATCATTGCATAGTCAACTTACACATTAGACTCGGGCGAGCCACACGAAAAGATCCTCCGGAACAAACCGAACACTCGACCCAGCAATTGCCAGGTCTTACATATGATCGGCCCTTGATCCTCACAGCCCGGTTGAAGACATGCCGTGTTGGTCACACTCAATTGGTTGTGCGGCTGTCATTGCGATGGACCGACAACTCCCGGATCGGCGATCGGCGGGTACCAGACCCCCCCTGAACAAGCAGGCGACTGGAATGCATCAACATTAGACAGTAACTATCCGTACTACTCGTGTAATACATCACCCGTCTCTTGCATTCGTTGGTTTATATTCTGTACTGTATTGTACTTGTACGAGACTTGTCTCGGACCACAATCACCACAGGCCAGCAGGCGACATTGCGATACCTCAACCTCTCGCTCGCCACAGTCCAAGATGGCAAAATTCCCTCAAGGCAACCGCTTTCTCTACCTTCCCTTCTTAGTTGGCCTCCTTCCCCGCCAAAATGAGGCAGTGCAAAAGGATGCCACTGCGGAGACCAGTTTCCAACCGCTCTCTGGCTCCGATACTTTCGGCCTTGGCACCACTTGACCACTGATTCACCCTACCGAGGCGCTCATGGGTTGGCAAGAAAGTCGCCATGTCAGTGAGAAGCTTGCATTTCGGCCAAGGAGATGATGTCGAGAGTCTAGACAAGTCCGCTCACCAGTTTCCAAGGCCCTCGAGAGGCAGAACAGGGTCACAGAGGCCCCCTGAAGCATCGAGAACCCTTCGGCTGAACCATCTTCAAACACCCAAGTCGAGCACCAATAAGACTCAGGAGAGCCTCATGTTCAATACGAATTAGAGCCTCTCCTCCCTGGACCGCTGTACCTAGAGACTATTGCCTACTCCTGATGATAACAGCCTTGGCTGTCTAGACCGGAATCCGTTGTTTTGCGGTTCGCCCGTCAGCATGCAGAACCGCAGACAGCGTGTTTTCGGAGCTCGTCCACGACATGTCCACGACATTAACCCTCCGAAAGAGGAAGTCCAATTCCATTCCCAAGTCTAAGCCTCAATACCAAGACAACTCTTGCGCTGACCGATGCCTACACCCATGCCGCGCGGTCCCTTTCTTTTCAACGAACTCCAGTAAGCAACAAATCACAGCCCGGGCCATCCGAAACCCCAACAGTAGGTACCTAGGCAGAGCAGGCCGGGTCATACACATGTGAACCAGCCAGGCAGATCAAACAAACAACAAGACCTCCCTGCAAGATGATCCGTCTCACCCCCACCGTCTGCCCAAGTCTACCTCCCTCACCAATACCATCCCATCATCATCATCACAGTCACCCTCACCCTCAACACCACCCGCCCCTCCACCCGCCCCGCTTTCCCCCCGTCCACCCCCCATCACAAAAGGCAGCACCCCCGTCCTAACAACCCCTCCCCAAAACCCGCCCACCACCCCCGTCAGCCCCTCCCCGGTCTGCTTAAAGTCCGGAAAGGCATTCACCTCGAGCAACCAGGCAGTGCCCCTGGCGTCCACAAGGAAGTCGAGCCCATACGCCTCAAACGCGTGCGGCAGCGGTTGGAAGTGGACCGGCATGCCCCGGGCGGCGGCCTCGAACAGCTCGCCCGTGACAAGACAGATCTGGCTGAAGATGGACGCTGACTGGTCTTGGGTGAGGGGTAGGGACCAGAAGCGGTGGACTAGTGGTGGTGGGTCTGGTGTCGTGGAGGAGGAGGAGGAAGATGTCTGTAGGCAGGTGTTGGTTAGGTGGGCGTCTAGGTCGATCGTGTTTTCATTGTTGGCTGGACCTGAGGATGCGCCCGGGGGCGCCTGGTACGGCTTGGCGGCGAAGAGGGCTAGCATGTCGCGGTAGACGTAGATCTTTAGGCTGCCGACGCAGAGCACGTAGACGCGGATGTGGAACTTGCGGCTGTTGAGCTCCGGGAGCAGCAGGGGAGGGTGGATGTAGGGCTGCGCGACAAAGTGGCGGAGGTGCGAGGTCATGATGGGCTGCTTGTCGGGGTTGGCGTTGGTGTTGGCTGAACCACTCGGCGAGTCGTCACCGTCATCGTCCTCCTCCACCTCCTCCTCCTCGTCGCTGTCAACTTCCCACCCGTCAAAGATCTCCTGCAGCTGCTCCATGGTGTTGAACAGCCGGATGCCCTGGCCGCGGTCGCTCATGCTCGGCTTCAGGATCCACCACTCTCTGGCCTCCTGGCCCTTTCCCCTCCCACTCTCGGCGGCATCATCCGCCACCGGACTGGTCGCGTCGGCCTGCTCCGCCACGCTCCCAGTCTCGGCGTCATCTCCGTCATCTCCAGCGCATCCGGCCGAGGCATTTCTGTCCAGGCTCTCCCGCAGGTCAAAGGCCTCGACCAGGGCGTCGTCCAGGAACTCGGCATAGTCCACCTCGAACGCCTCGCTGCGCTTGACGTGGGTCTTGAGCACCGAGTCCGGGTGCTTCGCCACCCAGTTTTCGACCGTCGCCGAGAGAAAGTGCTTCCGGATGAGCGCCTTGCGGATGACGTAGCTGTTGATGAGGCTTGTGCCGGGGTGCGTGGCGGCGTAGTCAAAGTCGATGCTCTCGTAAGGCATAATCTGGAAGACCTTGGCGTTGGGCTCGGGAACAAGCTGCGCCAGGGAGATATCCGGAGACGACGAGGACCAGGTCGAGGGCGGATTGACGAGGGTGCAGCTGTCTGGCGGTAGCAGAAACTTGAGGGCAGACATGATCAGGGGTTGCACGTAGTCGTCGGCATAGTCGATCAAGGCATAGACTTGAGGTTTCCCCTTTTCCCGGATCGCGAGACCTTCAATCTGGGGGAGTGGTGTGGCTTCAGCTGGCTTTGGCGAGTTCGGCACAGCTCCAAACGTTGAGCTCCTTGAAGGGCCCCTGGAACGAGAAAAGACGTAAGAATACAGCCACTACACAGAACCAAACACAACAGGGTTGGCAGAGCGGACGGAAGGTCAGAGGAGCTTTTTCGTCTATTCCTAGATCGCATGCTCTATCCTCTATCTGATGGTTGACGATGACTCGAATGTATCATGCCCGCATCCGTCCGTCCGTCCTGCGCCGAAAGCTGTTTAAAAAAATAAAGAGGGGGAAGAGGTCCCTAACTCACAATTGCAACTCCTTGCCATGCATCTGCGTACCGGCTTGGAAAAAGTTGGCCTTGAGCGGCGTGACACTGCCGATACCGTCAGTCAAAAGCATCACACCACAACAACATATCACCAACATACCTTGTATGCCCCTCCTTGACCGCCCATCCATCGTTCCCCGGCGGCGCCTCATCCACGCTCTGATACACATCCGTGAACCTCGGCGACCACTTGAAGTGCTTATGCGTATGGCAAGCCGACTTCCTCAGCGCACCATCACCACCACCACCACCCCCAGCACCACCCCCACCCTCCTCCTCAGCAGCACCCTCCTCCTCCCGAATCCTCTCCTCCTCCTCCTCCTCCTCCCCATCCACACTCCCCTCCACCTCCGTAAAACAGCTCCCCAGCCCCCAATAATTCTGCAACATCCCCGTATACAGCACCTTCCCCTCCTCCAGATTCTCCAACAGCGGCACATTAACACTATACAAATCCACACTCCCATCCGCAGGCCACTGCCTGACCAGCGCCTCAATCACCGCCACGCTCCGCCTCCCCGCCTTCTCGATGATGGCCGTGTCGTGGTTGCGGCTGAAGAAGGCATAGCTCAGCGCGACGGCGCGGCGCCGGCACACGGCGGCTTCGAGCGCCCCGCCGAGCGTGCCGCTGCTGAGGGCGAAGACGGCCGTCGTGTTGCGCCCGTAGTTGGGCCCGCTGACCACCAGGTCGACGGGCCCGCGCTCGCGGAAGAAGTGGTACAGGCCGATCTGCACGCACGACGCCGGGGTGCCGTCGACTAGGATCCATTCCTCTGTTCCTGGTCGGGAGCTGGGGCGGGAGTGGGTTGTCCCGTGGCGCGGTTCGGCGGTGGTAGCGGCGGACGTGTCTTGGGCTGTGGCGGGCTGGGTGGTGGGGTTGGTGTTGTGTGCTGCTGCTGGTGGTGGTTGTTCGTCGTCATGGCTCAGGCCGGCGGCGGGGGCGGACGGGGGAGGCGGGCGGTAGTACAGCGGTTTGACCGTCTGGCCGATCATGTGCGCCTTGCCGATCCAGGAGCGCTGCGTGTGCGGCAGGCACACCGAGACGATGTGGCCGTGAGCCTGGAGCTCGCGGACGAGGGAGTGCACGTAGGGAGACGAGTGCGGGGACGGAGGGCCGTCGTCGTTGACCACGAGAATGTGCATTTTGGAGTGTTTGCTCGACTCTGTGGAATCTGGTATCCGAGTCTCAGATAGAAAGGAAGATTTGAATTCGAATTGACGCGGGACCACAAATGTCGGCCTTTTATGTTGGGCAGGAAAGGAGGGGCAATTTGAGCTCAGGTAGGTACGAAACGATGCATCAGCTGCCCCTCTGTTGACGTTTTGCATGTCGGCATGGGCGCGAGCGCGGGTGGGGCAGCGGGGCTCGGGCCGGAGTGGGGACCGGAGACCGGAGACGTATCCCTCCTGTCAGTACTTCGGAGGACGTGAACGTCACGTCAAGAAGAGGTACAACCAGCTGGATCGTTGGGTTGAGACGAGTTGACTTTCCGTGCTGTATTACTATGCTGCAGCCTGACTGCGATAGCTGCGGCATGTGTCGTCCGAGATACATACAGATGTTGACGACCTTGCTTTCTAACCCTTCCGACCTACCCATTCTCCCTAAACCCCAAAGAAACATATTCATGATCCTACCCGGGTCGCCGACATGACCGCTCGTGTCCAACAAGCCTGTTATCTCTGGCCGCTGGTACCAAGCACCCAGGCATGACCGCGGAAAGAAAAGCAAAAACAGACAGAATTGAGCAGTGGCTCGTGTTTCCGTCCCGCCAAAACCCCGTTCACCACAAAATTCATTGCAAGCCGAGAAACGCGCCCAAGAAATGAGTAATCCATGAAGTCTTCCCGACTGGGAGTCAACGCCTGCCGCAGCTGCTTCAATGCTGTCCACTAACTATCCGGTCAAGCTCTGGTACGCTTGGGAGCGCCGGCAGGGAGGTCGTCGCCCGACCGCTTATGGCCGGTGCTTTGAGCGCCGCCCTTGACCCGCCGCCAGCTGTCAAACGGACTGCGCTTAGCAGGCTGTTGAGCTTTGGCGGGAGGGTCTCCGGTCTTCTTGCTCCCAAAACGCGTGGTGCGCGCGGTTGTCGGCGGGGAAGCTGGCGCGTGTCGCGGTGCTTCGGGGGTCCCAGGGGCCTCGTCAATCAGCTCAACCGGGGTCTCCGGCTTGTCCGCCTCCATTCCAGCCAGCACGTGGTCCTCAATGTCGGTTACCGCCTCTTCGTCTTCGTCCACGTCGTGTGACTCGTCCGGATTGCCTGTGGGGAACAGCAGGCGCGGCTGAATCGAGGAACGGGTGAAATGCCGCTTGGTGCGCGATTCGACAGCTCCGGCCAGACCACCCTCGCCCTCGTCCACGCCCTCGCGATTGCTCGGTTCCTCCATCTCAGCAAACTTGCGAAATTGCTTCTTGCCTCGGCTGCAAAATCGTGTTAGTAAACTCGACAAAAGGCAAACCAAGGGAAAAGGTCACGTACAACACGATCAACATGCCATCAGTGCGGCGGACGGCTTCATCAATCGACACCTTGCCCTCGCCCGGAATGGTGACTGTCTGGCGCTTGCTCCGGCGCCTCGGCGCATCAGGGGGTAAAGCGTTCTGCGCGACATAGAACGGGTTGTCGGCGCTCTGGTCGACTTCGGGAACGCGCTCAACGGAATCCGTGTAGATCTGGAACGAAATGTCGGCAGTTTCGTTGGTGTAGAAGCTCCCGGGGTTGTCGGCTGGCGCCTTCGTCTTGCTTGGGCTCGGCATAACCTGCTCGTCGTCGCTATGGAAAAGGTTGCGGGCCACCGATTTGACTTTGGCCTTGACCTTCTCGTCGGGACACTTCTGGGGGGTCTTGGCTGGGGTAATGAGCATTCCCGCGCCTGTTGTCGCGCCTGTTGGGCGAGAAAACGACTCTGGTTTCGGGGCGGGCGATAGTCCCAGGGCAACTGCAGCGTTTGCAGCCCCTTCAGCGGTCAAAGCACCTGAAGCTCTGCGCGACGCATCGACAGGGGGCAATCGCTTCTTTTGAGGCGACATGGCGGGCGTAGCCATCGTGGAGATAAAGCGCTTTTTGGTCGATTTTGGCGAACCAAGACCGGTTTCTTGTTGTTGGTGGGGGGCCTGATGACGTGTTGAAGGTTGTGGTGAGGGAGTTCTGTTTGTTGCCCGTTGTGCGATGCGAGTTGATTTGCGCGGGCTGTAGGGTTCGTAAGAATCAGAATAGCCGTGAAGCGGGGCGGGAGGCGTTCGGATTCGGGAGGTTGGGCCCGGGGAAGGTGTCGAGGGTGCAAGTGGTTCCATTGTGCCGGCCATTGTTCCAACAGCTTGACGTCTGATTTGCGATTACGCGCTTTGCATCCAGCCGCAGCACCGACAATATTCAGACGAGAAGCGTGACGAGTGAGAAAAAGTAGCGCTGAGATAATCGGAGTCGGGTGCGAGTTGGTGTGTGTTTTGGAGACGAGAGTGGGATCGGGAGCGACTCGAGCTTTGCAACGGAATGGAATCAGCAACCCAGAAATTAGGAGCGACAATTGCGACAAATAGCGCAGCAAAATAACTAGCACCTAGGGCAACAATAAGATATGCTGGGGTCCCTGGTGGTAGAATAGGAGCAGATGTTGAACTGAGAATGCTGGGTGCGACAAACAGGCTTCTTTCTGGATTCGCAATGGAGTTTGTGGAGGAGAAATGGAGGCGGCGAAGGGGTTGGGACGGTCTGCCGTCGATTTCAAGGGCACAACCAGCCTCCCGTTGGACTCCAGCCCCCTGACCAGTCAATTCCCGGTGAATGGCTTGACGCGGTGGAGGGGACCCACAAGACGGCGACGCGTCTGTTTCGTGTCTGGCATTGCACCCTTGTCGACCCCTCCAATCCGATCGCAACAACGCATCTGCAATTCTGCATCGGGCACAAAAGTCAACAAACCAACGTCATCTACTCCCAACTCCAGACCCAACATCGGTCCTGAGTACAGCGTCTCCGTGACACCAGAATCTTCATCCATACCCCTGAAAATAGTGACTCACCATGGCCGACACCTTTGACAGCTCCGACCATGAAGACTCTTTCGCATCACCATCCAACCCCGCCGGCCGGCCCAAGACCCCTACCAACCCTGGCTCGCGATTCGATGTCGAAGAATCCCGGGAAGCAGCGCTGCGCAAGGAGTTGGAAGGCGTCCGGAAGATCAACGAGGTGATCGAAGGGGTTATTGGGACGCTGGAACGGGCCAAGGGGAACATGGGGGTACGTCAGGAATCGCTACTGACAAGCTCTTTGCATGCGCGCTGACCGTCCCTGATGTCCAGACCGTTACCAAGACGGTAGACAACGCCTCAACCCTGCTCAACACGTGGACGCGCATCCTATCGCAGACAGAACACAACCAGCGGCTGTTGCTCAACCCGGAGTGGAAGGGCGCAACACAGGACCTGGTCGACATGGAAAACGAGGCGCAGTATAAGCAGCAGGAGGCGGAAAGGCGGGCAGCAGAAGCCGAGCGGCGGCGCGAGGAGGCGCGGAGGAAAGCAGAAGAGGACGAGCGGAGGAGGGCGGCTGGGACGGCGCCGTCAACGTCACGGGGAACAAGCCGAGGCGTCACAAGGGGAAGAGCCAGAGGGCTGGCGAGGGGCGGAGCGACGTCGTCGTCTTCATCGTCCGCTCATGGGGCTGCCACAACATCGAGCAGTATGTCCAGTTCACGACCAACGTCGGGTATAGGCAGGGGAGGATTTGGGTATACACGGGGAGCGCGGTCAAGGGGCGTGAGGTGATCCCAAGCACGGTAAATAGGAGCAAAATGATTATCCTGTCTCTGCCCGTGGCCAGGGCTCGGAACGCCTATCCTGACCATCCGCCCAAAACCGTACACAAAATAGCGCGAGAGCGCACTGTGAATAGACAAGATATCCAGAGAAACCTACGTCTTCTTCTTGAAGAAAGCGCTCAGCTTCTTCATTCCAGACGTGTTGACCTTCATCAGGTCCTTTACCCCGCGGCTCATGTTCACTTTCTTGGCCTTCTCCTCGGCCTCCTTCTTCCTCCTCTTTTCAGCCCGCTCATCTTCCTCTTCGTCCGCCGCCCGTTTCCGTGAGTAGTCACCAGTTCTGGCGGCCACAGCCTCTTGGCGGAGCTTGGTAAGGCACTCGAGGTAGTCGTCCAGGGGCTTAAAGTCCACCAGCTCCGTCGCCTTGGCCAGCCTCGCCTTCAACATCTCTGCAATCGGCGGCGCGATGTAGCTCGAGCAGATGAAGCCGAACGCCACCCTCAGCCGCTGGAGCTTGACCACCTCCGCCGGCGCAGTCATGGCGCTCGCAACATCCTCCTCGGCAGCGACCGACGTAGCCGCGGTGCTGGCAGCGGACACGTCGGACCCGGAACTGGCGGCCGTCTCCACAGAGGAAACACTCGCCTGCGACTCGGCACTCTCCTCAGCCGACAGAGGCGTTGCCCCTCCACCACCAGTCTCACTCCCACTCCCGCTCCGGTTCCCTCCCCTGGGGACCCTCACCCCAAGCACGGGCGCCTCCAACTCACGCCTCACGAACCGCTCCTCCATGCTCCCCGGCAGCTTGCCCCCATCATCGTCATCACCCACCATCACCATCTTCACCGCCTTCGCCCACACCTCGGCCAGGAGCTTCGCCTCATTCACCCGGTACATGTCCTCGTCGCCGGCCTGCACCACGTCACACACCGCGGCGAGCCGGGCCTCGATCAGGGCGCGCGACGCGGGCCATGTCGAGAGGAGCTCGGCTAGGTGCTTGGACGGGTCCGGGGTGTTGTCGAGGTGGTCTTCGATGGAGAGGAACATGCGTTTTTTGTTTGTTGTTGTTGTTGTTGTTGCTGCTGTTGTTGTGGAGGCGCCTGTGCTGAAGAGGGCGGGCAGGAGGAGGAAGAGCGGGTCGTATAGGGTTGCGAGGTGGAGTGCGGGGGATTGGGTTATTTGCGCCGAGGGCTGGGAGGAGGCTGTGGGCGTGTCATTGTCATTGTTGTTGGTGTCGGTGTTGGTGGTGGTGGTGATGAGCCAGCTTCGCGGGGCAGATTTGGGCGGGGAGATGTTGGTGAACTCGAAGAAGCCTGCTTCGGGGCATACGAGGTAGCGGGTGGGTTTGCTGTAGCGCGGATTCTGGAGGGTGACGACCCGCGCGGACGAGGTGGCGGTCTTGGGAAGGATGAAGAGCTTTGGGGGGTTCTCTGACTCGGCGGGAAACGAGTAGATCGAAGCTGAGGCTTTGGCAGGAGTTGCGCCCTTCTTGTCGTCTTTGGAGGAACTTGTCCCGGCGCCTTTGGAGCGGGTTCTTGCCATGACTGGATGTTTTCTATCCAGTCATATGGTGTGATGGTCTTCGACAGTATTAGTTTAATGCTCGTGGTGCATTGACTTTCTGAATTTCCAAGTGAACTCAAGCACGGTTACGGAGGGAGGGACTCGAGGTGCCCATTTCAGAGCAACTTGATCATTGCATGCAGTTGCAAGGGTATTCAGGACCCCTGCAATTTTGACGCGACTTGAACGCGCTCCCTTGCAGACCGTGACGCGCTCAGGTTTCAGATCTAACCTTAAGCGCGCCATCGATCGACGCCACTCCGAGTCGCCGACACCGATTTATCCAAAAGTGAGGCTTATCAACTCGAACCTGCGAACAATTCGACAGGGCCAAACGACAGGAACCGTTCTGTACCATTTTGCCCTCGGAACTGGACGCATCGCAACTTGCCACATGGGCGCCTGCAGCTCCCCGATCACGATGGTCTTGACGCGCAATAATTGGCTGACATAGCGACCCCGGCGCAATATCCTTTGCCCTGTGCCGTTTCACCTGGCGCCGCTAAACAAAACCCAGCGCTGCTGTCAGTGTTTGCGATTTTCGAAATCTCAGATTGCACCGACAGCGATTCCGATTCCTTTGATCGAGTCCACCGTTTCAGCGTCATGGCTTCCCAGTGGCCACCACGGTCACCCCACGAGGCACTCCTGAGCACACCTGGCGGACGGAAAAAGGTGCGCCAAATGGCAGATCGAACATCCCCTTTGCTGTCCCCGGCACGGCTACGAGCATCGAAATCGACATCAGTGCTGGCTTCAGGCATGGGCGGGGTGGACGACGCGCTTTTCGAGGGCGGGGACCTGGACGAAGAGGAGGAGGACGAGGAAACCTTACAGCTTAAGCTGCAAGCGATTCAAGCCCGGCTAAGGCTCAAGAAGCTGCAGGCAGCGAAGGCGCAGAAGAAGACAACAGCGCAGGGGACAGGAGCTGCAGATGGCGGAGGGATGAGAGGGCTTCCCTTGCAGTCCAGGCTTGCGGCAGTTCGGGACAGGATGGAGGGGCAGACCACGCAGGACACTGTGCAGGTTCCGGCCTCGCCGGTCAAGAAGTCGCACGCTCCTTCAGAAATCCAAACCTCACCGCGAAGGGTACAGTTAGGGATCGACAAGGGGCTGACAGGGGCTGATGTGTCCCTGAAAAGAGCGCCAAGTCAAAGAGCAGGAAACGAGTCGCGCCAGAGTCAACAAAATGGCTACCTACGCCGCGCAAAAACACCCCTGGGCGGCCAGCCCAAACAAGAAGCCTCCAGGCCATCAAGTTTCAACGAACGACTGGCCTCCGCCCGCACCGAAGAGGCTGCGAGGCAAGAGAAGCGAGAAAGGGCGCAAAATTTAAGGAGCACAGCTTTCAGTGTTGGGAAAGATGAGATGGAGGAATACAAGGCCAAGGCGCTCGATCTGCCCAACCTGCCGTCAAAGCCGCAGGAATTCTCGAGAGAGCAAATCCTCTCTTCAATGGGGAAGCCACTGGGAGGCCGGTTATCGCGCAGCAACACTGTGCCAAACCTGCGGGCAGGGTTGCAGGACGCTGCGTCCAATTCCTTCACAACGACAACGACAGGAACCGGTGATTCGGCAGGGGCCATCGAACCATACTCGGGGCTGCATTTGTCAAAGCGAGTATTACCGCACAATGTGCTTGCACGGGCAGTTTCGGGCAAGAAATCGTACCTCCTAAAAGACCTGCTTCGCAGTGTCAAGGCGCCGGACTGGTCGCTCCCCGACGACGAGACCGACATTGTCGTCTTCGCCATCGTCGCGAGCAAATCCGACCCGCGGAATCATCGCCCGGGCCCTGGAAACGAAGGCAAACCGCAACAAGACCGCGGGAAATACATGGTTCTCACCCTCGTCGACCTGACGTACGAGGTGGACCTCTTCCTCTTCAACTCAGGCTTCGACCGCTTCTGGAAGTTGACGCCGGGAACGGTCGTGGCCATCCTCAACCCGGGCATCCTCCCCCCACCACCCGGTCGCGAGGCAACCAACCGCTTCGGGCTCGTCATCAACTCGGACGAAGACACCATCCTCGAGATCGGCAACGCCCGAGACATTGGCTACTGCAAGAGCATCAAGAAGGACGGCAGCGGCTGCAAGAACTGGGTCAACGCGCGGCGCACCGAGTACTGCGAGTTCCACACCAACGAAGCTGTGCGCAAAGCCCGCAGCTCCCGCATCGAGCTCAGCTCGACAGCCGGCTTCGGCGGCGGCGGCGACGGTCCGCGCGGGAGGCACAACTCGCGCCACCACCAGGGCCACAACACCAAGTCGTCGGAAGAAGAGCGCAAGAAGGGCAGCCAGTACGACCGCGCCACACAGAGCCACTACTTCGTCAGCAGCGCGCACCGCAGCACCGACCCGGACGACGAGTGCATCACGGGCATCGCCGACCGCAAGGAGCGCGAGGAAGCGCTGCAGCGGCGCCTCGCGCACAAGGAGAAAGAGCGCGACATCGCCCGGCGCCTGGGCGAGATGGGCGGCGGCGCGGGGAGGGAATACATGTCGCGCGCCGCAGCCCGCGCCGCCGCAGCGCTAAAGCAGCAGCAGCAGGCCGCACCCCCACCCCCCCTCGGATCAAGCTTCTCCTCTTCCACCGCCGCCTCGTCTTTCTCTGCCGCCGCCCCGACCTCGTCCGCCACCACATCTGCCTCCTCCTTCGGCACGTCCATCTCCACCTCAGCCGCGGCGGCGGCGGCGGAACAACAGCCCCGGAAATGGGACGCCCGCGCCCTGGGCCTGGTAGGCCGCCGCGGGGCCGACCAGCCCAAGATCCACCTCGGCCCGGCCCCCAACAAGGCCGCCGCCAAGCGCAAGCGGCCCGAGTCGTCGGGGTCTTGTTCCACGGCCGGCGGCGGGGGCGGGGTGGGTAACACGGCTGGTTCTGCTGCTGGTGGTGCGGCAGCAGCAGGGGGGAAAGATAACAAAAACAGAGTGCCCCTTGGCTGGGGGTCGACGCTCACGACGAAATTGGGGAGGATGAAGGAGGGGGAGAGGTTGGATGGGCGGAAGATGGATTTGGATGTTGTTGCGAATCCGCCTGTTCTGGATAGTGCTGCTGCTGCTGGTGGTGGTGGTGGTGGTGGCATTGCGGCGAGGAGGGGGGATAAGTCACCCGTGAGGAAAAAGACGCGGTTCGTGACGGACAAGGGGATACGGGAGGCCGGGAGGGAGAGTCTTGGGGAGCCGCTCTCGGCCGCGCTCAAGACGCGGCGGCAGGTCGTGTTTGATGATGATGACGACGACGATTTGATTATTGTGAGGTGAAGTAGGAGTTTAGGCATTGTACCTATGTACTACGGCAAGGTTTGGGGACCGGGGTTATCAGGTATGGGTGAGGGGGCACCTCGGTTGCGAAGGACCGGTTTTACTGTGGGAAGCAGTCATGAATGGAATTTTGTCGTGACCTCTGCAGTCTACATGTGCCAATCTGGCTTCTTTGGAGCTGGCCTCACACTAGAGCCTGCCTGCCTCTTCAACATTGCCATAACCATCTTCATGAGCAGTACGAGGTCTCCCCGTTCATCAGCCAGGTACAGTGCCCTTTGCCCGGTCGGCGAGCTGAAGTCCTTCATATCTACCCAGCCGCGCTCAAGCATCAGCTCGGCGATATGGGCGCAGCCGCTGCTGCATGCCTCAAAGAACAGTGGTTCAAGCAAGGCGCGATCGCCTTGGCAGGAACCGAGTTCCACCAGCAGCATGAAGACGTCGGCCGAGTCATTGTCCAATGCGCAAGATAGATACTCTCTACTTCCCGGCGGCGAGTGGATGGGATCCATCCCCCAGACGACGAGCTCTCGCACAGCCTCGGCTGACTCGCACTCAACAGCGCAGTGTAGCGCGTTGCCGTACCAGTTGCACAGATACGGGTCGGCGCCGCGCCTCATGAGAAACCTCACAATGTCGTCGTGGCCGTTGGCCGCCGCATGGATGATGGGAGTGGCCCCTTGTTTCGTCCGGACGTTGACGTCGAAGACGCCACGGTCAAGCAGCTCCACGACGGTACGTGTCAGGCCGTGGCGGCAGGCAAAGTGCAGCGGCGTCAAGCTGAGGCATTCCTCGGCACCCCAGTACTCCTCTCTGCGGCCCATGCTGTACTGTCGCACTTGGTTTGCCGTAGCCATGGCGCTTGTGGAGGAGAAGAGGTCGGTCAAGAGAGTGTGCACCTCGGGGTCTTGCTCCGAGTGTTTTGCATACGTGCCCCAAAACTCGGCTGCGTAAGCCAGAAAAGGGCGGTCTGTGAGACGCCGGTCGATCTCATCCTGTGCCTCCCATGGTCCGGCCCGCAAGTCCTCTGACAGGAGGGGACTGAGGCAGGTGACGGCAAATCTGGCGTTGGCTCGAGGAAATAAATGGGGCGAGTTACCGGCCAAATACTCTTGGATGGAGTGATGCGCCACGCGGACTACTTCGGTCGTTGAATCGATGGCGATAAGCCCTTGGCAGCACTGGAGTATCATGCTCTCGGGCGGGCGGTACTTCGCATTGTTGCCGCAGTTGCTGCCCGAACGTGTCGCGAGGAGATCGCTGAGCTCATGGACGGTCAAGGGCCGTGCCGCATAAGTGAGGTACATTAGGGACTCCATCCCTATGCGGCTTCGGCTTGCCGGTAGGCTTTGGATTCTGGAGATGGTTGCTCCGAAGGCTTCGTTCAGGCTGTGGGACAGGTTGTTGAGACTGTCCTCCATCTCGCCCAGCGTCGGCTCCTTCAGCACTGAGCGAAGTTGCAGCACGGGAAGCAGAAACCTGGCCGTCAGTTCGTCAGCTGACTTCTCTGCTCGAATGCTAAAGGTTGGGGGGGGAATGTCGAAGGGCCACCTACATTCCGTCGGCGGCTTGTGTGAGTTTATGGACCAGCTCACGGACAAAGCTTTCGTCTGCAATGCCATATACGCCACTGCGATGCAGTTCTTGGTGGATATAGGCTCGGATGTCTTCGTCACGGGCCGTTATGGTAAGACGGGGGTGGTGCGCCAAGGCGGAGGCTATGTCCTGGGTGTGCGGACGGCTCGTGAGAAGTAAGCGAAGCCCAGGACACCGGTCCAGGTGCTTCAAGGTGTCCAGAACAGAGGCTCTCTCATCGGAAGAGCACTCGTCCAGGGCGTCAATGACCAAATATGCATACCCTAGCTCCCTCGCCAGTTCCGTAAGGAGCATTTCGCAGTCCAACTGGGACAGCTGTCGACGCAGGTGGGTGTGGTTGTAAAGGCTAGATATGGAAGCTGGAATCGTTGGCAGCTGGTCAAGGAACTGCCTGAGGATGCAGGAGAAGACGTTTAAAGAGGACTGGGAGGCTCGATCTTGATGATCAAAGTAGAAGAAGGCCACAGGACTCGCAGTGCCCGACGTTGAGTTTTGGCTAAACAGGTCATCGATGATAATGGACCTGCACAGGGGTAAGCCTTCTTGGGCACACGAGCAAGCGACGCATGAGACAACTCACGCAAGGTTGGTTTTCCCGGAGCCTTGAATGCCGTGGCACCACAGCACATTGGACTGGTCCTGCTCTTGCCCACCGCGCCATCTGGTGTACTCCGAGGTGCGCAGAATCCAGTGCCCCGTGTCCTTGGCTCGAGTTGCCTGCAGGGTTTGGTGTTTCTGACCATAGTTGATCGTCGATATCCACTCCAGGATCTGGGTTCGCGTGTCTTGGGCGAGCGAGTCCTCCATCATGGACTTTTGTGCTTGAACCGTGTCGTATATCCGACCCGTCGTGTCTTGCAGCGATTCGATGGCCCTGAATTGCTCCAGCTGCTGGCCGAGCACCTTGAGCACGTCGTCAGATGTCTGCGACAGGAGCCTGCATCCGTCGACGGAAAGGGCAAAATGCATCCAGTGGGAGAAGTTCCGAATCTGCTGGACCGTCTTTTGGTGTTCCTTCTCGCTGAAGGGCCAGAGATAGCGGCTCCTCCTGCCATTGTCTTGTTGTCCCAACGTCTTGCAGAGCGATTGCAGTTTTGCCTTGCATGCAGAGGAGCACGACAAGAGGACCGAGGTTTGCGAAAACCGAAGACTGCTACTGCTGAGGGAGTCGTCGTCTTTGAGGAACCGGTATAGACTGTCGACGTTGAGCTGCAGCGCCTCCAGTTCGCTTATGAGCGCTGCAATTGTGTCTTGGGAGGACACCACGGCGTCCCGGTAGTCTTTGGCGCCCTGGATCGTCTTCGCAATCAGCGGCAATAGGCCGGCGATTCCCAGAGAGAGGGATACGGGGTCCATTGCGCATGAAGTGGCATCCCGAATTCGGGGAGACGACGGATGAGCAGTTCACCTTCGTCAGTCTGCCGCTCGTCGCGGGGGATGTCGTCTCATGAAGTGATGAGGCTGACCCGAGGTCGCCAAGGCATCCCGTCGCTGCTGAGCCACCACGGCGCATCCATGATTGAGGCTATGGTCAGGCCCAATCTGCCGCCTACGAGGCTGCGCGCAGGATGGCCAATGATTGACTTGAATGACGGCGGCTTGTGTTGCCTTTTGGACCTCAATCTTTGGGCACTGGCAACTTCGATCGCCACGTAACTATTGGTGTTTGCAGCGTCGAAAGTCGAAAGATTTACGGAGGGGGTTTGGTTGCGGGGTTGCCCTGAGCTCACCGTTCATCGTTGCTCCAAGATCGAGAAATCCAATGTGCAATTTCACCACCCTTACGGTCCTGAGTTCTTAAACATCCTTTCCCAGAGAAACTAACACGTACGACCATATGCGGTAGAAAACTCGGGATCCCGTCCGCTCTCCCCTAGATAAACTGCCGACAGCCGGATTAGTAGTTGGGTCGGTGACGACCAGCGAATCCCCGGTGTTGTACGTGTTGTCGTTGGTTTTGTTTTGTTCTCTGTCTCCTCATACCCTGTCTGGAAGGATGTTGTTCCTATCCTCTGTGCGTTTGGTAATGGCTTGGTTGTTGAAGATGAAGAGTGGGTCCACCCAACAGCCGCCGCGGGGTATTGTCTTGTACAGATGGTAATCACCTTACCTCCATACGCAACACACAACATTGACAAGAAGATTTTCAGAATCACCGAATTCTCCACCTCGCCATTCCATTGATGGCGAACAGTTTGAATATTATTCCTCGCAACGCAGCAAAGAAGAGTTCGGCGCCACTCATATTGCAATAAGGCTGGAAGCAACATAGCCTCACATCAACTACTGCTCGACCCCATTAACCACCAGTACGCATCCGCTGGGCTCTCAATGGCCCGCCGACACAGTCATCAGGCAGTCAACGGTCGGCCGCACATTGACCTTCAAACCGGATCAGGTCGACGGGAGGTCTACCTTGTGAGGGACACGCTTGGCACAGTCGCGCGCTACCCAAATCTTTGGGTTGACTCCTTGGACCATCGGGACTATCACTGAAAAGAGCTACAAGAAGGACGGACACCCCGCCGACGTTCTTTACGGGCCGTTGCCCTGGATTGGATGAGGCAGGGAACATGGCCTGACGGTATATGTATGTCCATTGCGGGCTGAGGAAGCCGCGGGGCAGGGAGAGGAGACGCAAGTGGTGGCCAAGGCGGCGAGCGACTTCGTCACTTCTTCCTGCGAAGAATAACCCACACCACTGGCTGCTTTCGTGAATCACCTGGAAGGCTCCAAGCAAATCCGTACCTACATATCTATCAACCCCGGCACCGTGGAAGACTCCGACCCAGTGCGCCCCAGTTCGACGTGGATGGTTCTATGACCTGGTGGTCAACATACCCATCCCGCTCCCACACCAGCTCGACCTGTCGCTTCCTGCGCCGCCCTAGCAAACCATAACCGCAATGGGGGCAGGGACGCTTATATCTTCCGCTCCATCATTGCCATGCCACTTGCACGACCGCTCCTTCGCCGGATCGTTCATGTTGGAAATGTTTGGCCCAGAGTAGGCTTGGGTTTCGAGAAGCAGCTGTGTCCCGGCCACTGTCTAACATGAGGTTGTCAGGACAACTAGAACATCACGCTCATACACCTGGCTTCCAAGCTTAAGTTTGAGCACGGGCTGCACCATACGATAAGATCACTGGCCAATCAACACTGGCCCTTCGTCTGCTCGATTCTGAGACGACATGACGGAGGCCGGGGCGCAGCCTGCATAAGGTATTCGACCCCGCGATCCCTCTCAGAGCCTCGCAGCCGGTGAAGGACTCCTCCCTTCAACATCGGTTCACATAGATAAAGGTCGCCTCACACGCGTTGTTCATCAGATATATCTCTATCCTGTCAGTTACCATTCCACAACGGACAGGTCTTCCCAGGACAGGAAAGCCCGCGCTGCGCCGCGAAGCACCGCCTGAAGGCATCGCGTTTGATCAAGCCCACAAATTCGCCCACAAAGTCTCCCACAAATTCACCAACGACAGACAAGTCGCGTAAGGGCAAAAACCACTCGTCATCGGGGTCTCGCCCACAGACTGACCCTGGAAACGTCTCACACCCACCGTTCCATGATGTATTGTCGGGGGGCACCGCCGGAAAGCGCAGGCACGGGCCATACAACCAGACCGCCGCTTGGGAACGCAATAGACAGAAACCGGCTTTCGAGCTGAACCTAGATGACGCCACACTGCTTGGTAGTCGTGCCAGTGGTGATATGAAGACCGTATCTGACTTGGAACCGATTCAAGACAGGGACGCGTTGGACACCGCTCTCGGCGACGCCGTGAGACTGGGCGACGTGGATGAAATCAGACGATTGCTCCGCCAGGGCGCTAATCCCAACAGTCTTCATTGGAACAGCTGGGAAAGTGTCGAGCCGCCCCTTGTGATGGCTGCTCGGAATGGCTATTTCGATATAGTCGACTTGCTTCTCGAGCATGGTGCAGATATCGACTTGTCAGCTTCGACCGGCCGTCCGCCCCTGATCGCAGCCGCGCTGAATGCGCAAAGCGGGATGGTGGCAAGGCTCATTTCACGCGGAGCATCTTTGTCCAACGCATCGCAGTGGCTAGAAGACAGACGGGTAGCGCGACTTCCTGGACCTTCCTACCCGCTTCACGGCCACGCAGCCAGTCGTCCGTTTCAGGAGCTTGTGTCATTCCCGACGCCTTTTCTTGCCTCATCTTACCCGGCTGAAGTTCTAGACAATGCTATCTTGATGGCCACTCAACTTGACATCGTGGATGCCTATATCGACTCCATTGTGTGGGAATGGGAGGTACCGTCCGCCATTCAGTCACAACCTTGGGACTGGGGCTTCCAGAATGCGGTAATCGTCATGCACAACCAGCTACATTACACTCCAGAGCCTCAAAGGCCGGAGAATTTCTTGGCGATGACTTGGGGCGAGTGGCTTGCGAATTACATCCCATTGCCCTCGCTTCAAGGTGCCGTCATAGACTTCCTCGCCGTTCTTCTTGCAAAAGCCTCTGAAGTGACAGGCGGTGAAAGAGGTCGGTTCGCCTTTCGTTGCAAGCTTCTTGGACGTTCGTTGCCAGTCACTGACTACGTGTTCAGGTTCAAGACCGTCCCAAGATTCTGAACTGGCCGTGCCGGGATCCTTATCCAATTCCTGGTTTCGTGGGAATGATTTGGGAAGGATAACCCTTGGTCAGCACAGCTTGTGCATCAAATTTCCTCAGCGACCCCCCTTTTCCAGGTTGAGGTTGTTTCCAATCTTGGATGCCCTGGAGTGGCTTTGCTTGACCATCCGTCCCCCAAGAGAAGACAACCAGATCGACCTCTCAACCGCAAAATACCGGCTCGAACGTTACGAAGATCGGCTAGATACCGTTAGATCCCATACAGGCAAGAGACCGACCATGACCTTGGCGACCATGCCTCTGTGCGAAACTGAGCATGGATGCTGGCGGAACCTGTTCGAGTTCTGCAACATTGTCCAGCTGTCACCGTTTATGCTCTCGCCGCCATCGCTGCTTGAATTTGGCTCACGCACGGTGATTCCGTTGGGATCAAACCACGGTGATGAGATGGGCTATGGACTGGAGATGTCATTTGACCTGATGGTATCACTGGCTGCCGTAAAGTACCCGCTCGTCATCAACGGCGGTGTTGTTCTCATCGGTTATGAGTCCGCTCTCGTCCCTCTCACGATCAGCGATCGAGGCGATGCGGCTCAGTTTCATCTCGTCGTCCACAACGGGGATGAGAACACCTTGTTCAACCCCTATAAAGCGGACCTCGGCCAGCGCCTTCTCACCCTCGACGCGAAGCAGTTCCGCTCCATGCGCTGCTTCCTGGGCTGGTGCCCGGCTGCACAACTCAACCTAGGCACGCGACACCTCCCTGCACTCGTTCAGTATTCCAGAGCCCGCGAGACCTCCAAGTCAGCATTTTTGGACGGGTTTGAGACTCTGATCCAGCTCGGTCTCAATCCTGCGGGCCCTTTTTCTGCAACCCTGGGCGTGCAGGCCAACTACAAGTACATCAGCCATCGGCGGCACTTCACCCCTTTCAAGGGATACTGCAATTTGCTGCGCGACACGGCGGCCAAAACGGTCGCGGTCTATGACGTCGCCAAACGCCGTGGATGGTAAGCCAACCACTCTTCTTTTGTTTGTGGACATTTGATACCCCTTATGGTTGTCTCTGGAGCCTGCCTGCTCCCGAGACTGCACATAGTAGCTCCCGAAACCCTCCAAGACATTTCCGGAATAGGAACCAATCAGCTGATATTGTTGTAGGCTGGTGCCCATGCTGAGCTTCCTCTTGCACATGGCACACGCCTTCGTTCTCGACTCTCCCGATGCGCCTCCGGATAACGTCCCTTCCGTTGACGGACACGCTGACGCGGCAGAACTAATTCCCCTTCTCGAACATCTGGGCGAACAGCCTGTTTACGGCAACATGCAGGCCAACATGAACGGAAGAGCTGCCGGGGCACCAGACCATAATCTACTCTTCCGCCAGCTCCTACTCGGCCTGAGGACGAATCTCCTCAGTACGATCGAGGCTACGAAGCTGAGCGCGCACAACACGCTTCACGGCTTTGAGTTCATGGACGTGGTAACGGCCCCAGACCGCGGCGCCTGCATAAGACTCTGGCGCTTTCCCCTGCGGCCCAGGCGTGGTTCCCCATCGTCAACGCCGCTGACGCGGTCATCGTCTGCTCCAATATTGGCGAGGTGATCACACCGGCCGCCCCAGCCACGCCGCACTTCAACAAACCGTGCGACATGCTCCCGGAATCTTCGGACTACCTGGCCGCCACGGTGGAAAAGATGTGGTTTCATCTGGTGGACGGCAGGGCCGCCAGCATGGTGAACCGGGTGAGGTCCATGGTCGAGGACCTCTTCCTCTAGTTCCCACCACCAAGAGACGAGATCGAGGCTTCGCTGGTCCGCAACCGCCTCCTCCAGTCGAATAGCCCGGTAACCATCCCACCTTGCATTACCCTTCCAGCCACTTGCAAGCCAAACCAGGAATCCAGCAACAACAAACTGCTTCTGACCGCTTCAAAACCAGCAGCTCCCCACCGTTTTGCACTTCGCGCTTGGCACCTTGCAATGGGCTGGCGAGACGAGTGGCCGTCGATGCCCGATGGCACTCCCTATGACGGCAAGCACCTCTTACTGCTGGCTCGGGCGGGCAAGAGCCCGTTCGACGGCGTCTGGGACGTCCGACTGCTGGTTCGCGAGATCGAGGAGAAGCTGAACACGCGGGTGACCGATATCCCCTTCATTGACAAGGGATCAAACAACTATGTGAGTGTGATTGCAGCAACGCAGCCCGATCTGGTGGGAACTTGGCTGTATGTAATTATTCTGACTCTCGTCAAGGGCATTCTTCTCAAGACGGCGGACGGGCGCGACATGGTTGCCCGCCTTGCGCGTAGCGACGTCAACATGCCCGATTTCGACGATTTCCCTGTTGCCGTCCAGGGCGCCGAAGTTCGCTTCGAGAGCACCGTTTACCATCTCCTGCGCTCCGAGTAAGACATTCGTTTCTCTCATCTGCTCTATTCCCGTCCACCGGTTCAACACCCCGGCTCAAAGCTCGCCGTGCCGCTGGACCTCAGTGGCCGCCGGCTGTTTGTCATTGAGAAGTCCGAAGGGGTGGACAGTGTTTGGACGGACCTCAGTCTGAGTGACAAGGTATGGGCGATGCGGGCTATGCATGGGAGGGTGGTAAGGTAGGTACGCGCCCGAGGATCATCACTAATGCTTAATCCCAGCTTCTCCTCGATCAAGCAGCAACCATGCGGGCAGCATTATTCCGTTACGACCCGCCTCACGACTTTTCCACCCAGTACTTTCTTGAGCGTGTGTTCCGGTTCATGCCCGACTCGCTGTCCATGCCCATCGCTCCTACGCGCGAGTTCTAAATGCACGTACTCGCGTCCAAGATCGAGGCCACGATCCGGAGCGAGGGAGATATGATTAGATGGGAGGACGACGAGGAGACGGTTGGGCCCCGTGCCCTGGCAGCCAAGCAAGCTCTCCTCAAGGCAATCCCGTGCCTGCTCCCACCCGAGACTCCCGAGGCGTCTCTCTTCAGACTCGTTCTTGAATATGGCGACTTCGGCATCCACAACATGACAATCACGAAGAAGGTGAACGGCGAACCTGTTGTGACGTCCCTGTTCGACTGGGAGACGGCATGCATCTGGCCGGCGCTTCTTTCCGATCCCCTGATGGCCGTCAGTCCTGTCGACTTGATCGTGGACGAGGATGCTGGACCTTCGGTTACACGGCTGCCGGAAGACGCGACCCCGGCTGATCTCGAGACGTACAAAACATGGGCGAGTCATTATGTAAAGGTGGTGTGCCGTTCGGCGCCCACTAACTAGACGTACGTGCCGTTCCTTCCGCTGGTTCAGTGCCGTGTTGCCAGTAGGCTAACGATTGCCGCAGAGGTTGTACCATGAGGACCCTGGCTACAAGGCTGTCATTCGGGCGGGCAAAGACTTTCGGTACCTTTGGTATGCTTTGCGAGACTGGCGTGGGGGTGATTCGGAAAAGTTTTTTGGTGCCTTGGGAGCATGGGCTGAGAAGTGGATACAGGAACTTGAAGGTCCCATCTAGGCACCTTAGAGGAATGGAATGATTGACCGATAAATACGTAGCGCGATACATACACATACCGGGAAGCTCGATTCACACTTGCTAGGATGAACACCACAGTCAGAGTATTTTTCCAGCTACGGTGCCTAGGTGCCTTGCGACTTTAAGAACGACGATGGAAGCACGACGAGCAACGGCATCCACTTCCTAAGGCAAACTCCGCCCTGTATTGTGGCCTGTCCCACCTCTGACTGCGTCGTGTCCTCGGCGTACCTCTCGCAAGCCTCGATGAACTTAGGTATCTTCCTCGCTCCAGCAGGGTATTGTGATGCAACGAAGGCGAACTGCAGAAGATGATGTGCTGACATCTGAAATTGACAGACAACACAGCATCCTGATTATTCTGCACAATGTTCAAGAGGAGTAAAGGGGAAGAGAGAACGGATACCTGGTCGGATGGCTGGAAGGATGGAAGAAATCGTTCAACATGGGAAACAAACATCGAAGTCCTACCTAACCAGGGAGGTTGATCGGGCGGAATAACGATAACACGTTCAACCCCAATCTCTCACCAGGCAGAAGCGGGGACAAGAACCTGAAGCTGGAACCTTCTCAGACATGGCAGGAAACACAAGGAACCTGTCATGAATACATTTACCTCAGGTACCTAACAATTTGTGGTCGACAATGCTCTGCCATTCATATTTTGCGTACTTTTTTCGTTGCCGACTCTGGTTCTCTGCCAGCATCATCGTGTCCGCCCTTGCACAATCGGTACAGTCCACAAATTCCGGTCAAACCCCCTAGGCCGCCTGCAAAGTGATCATACAGTTGATCGGCCATGGAACCTTCCGAGTCGGCGTCGCTTCAACAACGCCCACCAACATGAGTTGACCAGAATGTGACCTCTCTGGACTGTGCCATTTCTTACCAGCCTCTTAACCAGAGCGGATCCATTCGGCTTCTCAAGATCCACCCGGCCTCCGACACAAGCCTCTCTCCCTCCACGTTGGAATGCACACTATCAGAGAGGTCCATGGCGGAATGCAAGAAGCAATACATCGCTCTCTCTTACTCCTGGGGCAATCCCACCGCCAGGCGGGAGATTGTCGTCAACGGGAAGCCCGCCTGCGTCACGGAGAACCTCTACGCCGCTCTCACGCACCTGCTTGGTTTCAAAGGCTTGCTGGCATCGATCCTCGAGGAATGCGAAATCTGGGTCGACGCTCTGTGCATCAACCAGCAGGACGCGGCAGAGAAACTTGTGCAGGTGGCCAGCATGCGCGACGTGTTCGCCAACGCCCATTGGGTAGTCGCTTGGCTGGGCCTGTCGGCAGATGGCAGCGATGAGCTGCTGCAAGCCATGAATGACGGTTTTCAGCAACTCATCCCGGCGGACGGCGAGCCGCAAATCTCGGCTCTGGCTCTCCATGCATTCCTGGCCAGAGAGTGGTTCGGGCGCATCTGGATTCTGCAGGAGTTCATGTCACATTGGTGGGCGTGGTTTGTGTGCGGGCACTCGTACATATCCCAGTACCATCTCTCGAAAACCCTGGACGAGGTTCTGTCGTATATGGACCGAGCATCTTACTACATCGTGGACACGGTCTTGCGGGATCTGCTGACTTGGCGGATGTACATGCTGCTATTGAAGGAGCGGTTCTTGAAGAATAGGGAGATCCCACTGATGTACTTGATCGAGGTTACGAAAGACGCCAGGTGTACGGATTCAAGAGACCGAATTTTGCGCTTCTTGGGCTGATGGGAGAAAAAGAAAAGCGGCACGTCACCTCCGATTAAAAATCGTCTCCCTGCGAGGTCTTCTGCAACGCTATTCGGATCATGGCCATGGACACGGGTGCCGAGAGAGCAGGTAGGGTAAGGGAGGCGGTGAACATCTGGGGAAAATAAGGTCATGATCCACTACAAGAGGTGGTTCCAGCCCGCTGGGGTTGTGACGGTATAGGCTGCTCCTCTTTCTCGCTCTGCCTTCGCATCCCCGAGTTTGCCAAACCCAGTGGCAAGCTCGTTATGCAGGCTCTTATCACGGGGTCCCAAAGAAAGCCGTAGTCAAGAAGACAGCAAGGACTTAGGTAGTAGGTTGTAGGACTGTTTGGAACCTGTCGACCTGTCGGATGCAAATCAAACGGGATCGAGCCAGCCTATCGTACATTGGGCGCAAGGGGTTGATTCGGATTCAGGATTTGGGTTAGCTAAGTTAGGTGGAACTTTCTGATTCAACTGCTACTAGGAATAGGAAAGGATAAGTGACCCGTCGGTTTGATAAGTTCGTCCTACCATCGAACCGGAGCTCAGACGTTCATTCCAGAGGAAATGAGGTGCTCGGGTGGGCCGAGCAAGCACCAGGATCAGATCGAACTTCAGTTCAGAGTTTACCGACAAACGATACAACATGTGAACCATTGTCTACCTTAGTTGCATATTACGGCAAACTCAGCCCCTTCCTCGTGGCCTGTCCCACCTCTGACTGCGTCGTGTCCTCGGCATACCTCTTATAAGCCTCAATGTACTTATCTTCCTCACTCCAGGTCGCCTTGACGCTCTCCCTCTCCACGACGGCATCGAACCAGCGATCCCACCTCGCCCACACCTCCTCATCCCCGCCCCGCTCGCCCTTCTTCGGGATGCCCACGCCCCCCGGCTTATAGTGATCGATCAAGAACAACCGCTTCGCCCACGGCGCAAGCATGACATCGACCAGACCAAACCTCTCCCCCAGAAACCACGGCCCGCCTCGCCCGCTCCCAGGAGAATCCAGCATCTCCTGGGCGAATTCCCTCAGCCCCTTCAGGAACACCTCCCGCGCCTCCTCAATGGAATACCCCTTCTCTGGCGTGTGCTGCAACAGCCGATAGAACCCGGGCACAACCCGGGTCACAACATGATTCATCCACAACCGGGACCGCGCGCGCTGATACACCACCTCCTCGTCCCCGTCCCCCGCCGGCAACAGCCGCGGGCCGTAGCGCGCTTCGTCGGCGTAGGCCTCGTCGAGGTATTCACAGATGACAGTGCTCTCGTAGAGCGCCCTCTGCTTTTCCTTCGTATTCCCACCAGCAGTAGCAGTAGCAGTAGTAGAAGAAGAGCCCAATTCGATAGAGAGGGTGGGGACCAGGCCGCGAGGGTTCAGGTCGAGAAAGTGTTTTTCCTTCTTGTACGGGTTGATCTCGACGTACTGGTGCGGTACGTTCTTCTCGGCGAGCACGATCCAGGCGCGCTGCACAAAGGGGCAGAACCAGCCGCCGTAGAGCTTGAGAGGGGGGTGCTCGCTGGAGTGGGACGCGGCGAAGCGGGCTGCGGCGCCGGTGGGGTGGGGGAGGAGGGAGGTGTCGATTTGGGCCATTTTTCTTTGTTATAACTGAGGTACGTATCTGACGTCGATTTGGATGTTGAGATTAGTGATGAAAGGAAAGGGGTGATACGAGGTTGTCGAAGTTGAGCGCTGACTCTAGGTATTTTGAGTGAGTGTGATGGTGTGAACGTTTGAGTGGTCGGTTGGAGCTGCTCACCCCAACCGTGACGCAGACAACTGCAGCGGGAAAGGTCAAAGACCTCATTTGAGCTCACTCAAGCGTTGCACACTGCAGACCTGCCCCCGCAGCTGATCGCCCCACATATTCTCTTGCATACTTGATACATGACGTTGTTGACCGAAGGCACCGTCAATGGTTTCTGCTGTTTTCTTGCCTTGATTTATGGCTCAGTAGGCATCCAACAGAACAGCTCTCAATTCACATCTCAGCCTTGAAACGTAAAAGTAGTTGGATACATAAGGAGAACTATCCGTGACTACCTAACTAGTACTGACACCACGGCGACTATGTGTACAAGTACATCTAGACCCATTGTCTCCAGGGGCCAAGGCAGTCCGTCATCTGTGTTCCAGACGTCTCCAGCACAATTGACACCCCTCAGTCGTTCCAACGAATGCTAGTAACTCGCCTCTCCGTTGGCATGGTATCCCTCCTGGGGTAAACCGGCTTGAGAGGCTGAGGAACCCCGGGCCCGTACATCCTCGCCGAGGGCGGCATCTGGGGGGGCGCGTTCGGCATTGGCGGCCTGACTCCCTGTACCCAGCTTATGGTGGGCTTTCGGGGCGGATCTGGCGTCTGAGGGCGCTGCAGCGCCGCGTAGGCTTTCTCGTCCATAAAGACGGGGACCTCCATTTGCTGCTGCTGCTGCTGAAAAGCTGATTGCTGCACGGCCGGAGCATACGCGCCTTGGATATTGTTCCCGCCGTTGTCGGTAGCGTAGGCAGCTTTCAGGAGGTCGTCCAAGATCTGGGCGTTGGTCTTGGCTTGAGTCTGACCTCCTGCCTGGCCCGGAAGCGGGCCAGGGACGGAGGGACTTTGAGATTCGTCGTCATCTTTCAGCCGGAAGCGGCTTTGGGGGACAAAAGGGAGGCCGCGGTCACGACGACGCTTGCGCCAGAGCATGGCGGCGCCGATGAGGAGGCCGACAAAGGCTGCACTACAATGTTAGCCGAAGGGCTTGACAGGGGCAGCTGAGACGGGAAGACATACCCAGAACCCCGAGCACTATCCCCGCCGCTGTCGCCGTGCTCGAATTGCCCTGCGTCTCGGTGCCAAGGCCGGCGCCGTCGCTAGCTTGCTCGTTGGCTTGCCGGCTAGGGTCGGCCACGCTTTCTCCAGACTGTGCGCCCCCCACCACCGGGACAGTGGGCGACGGCGTTGCTGTCCCAGCCAAGGAGGTTATCAGATCATCGAGATTGGTGGTGGGGGTCGTCGCAGACGCCGATGTTATCGAAGGTACTTCCGAACTCTGTATGATGGTGGATGTTGTTGTGGGTGGTGGCGGTGGGCTTTCATTCACCACACCGGGTGCAGAGGCCCCCAGCGTCACGCCTGTGGCAACACTTGCGGTAGCGGTAGCGGTGGCGGAGGGCTTTGGCAGGAGGATGACCCCGATTCCAGACCCAAGTTGGGCAGACGTAGGAGCCAGAGGCGGGAGAACGGTCGTGGCGGATTCAGCGTCGAATTCGTCATCAGATGAGTCGGCGGAATCAGCGGACTCATCGCTCGAGTTGTCAGCCTCGTCTGCACTGTCTTCTTCCTCTTCCTCTTGCCGCCGAGTGAGGCGTGCGGTCCGCCTCTCGAGGCTTCTCATCTGGAGCCAGGCATCGTTGCGGTGGCGGAATGTCGGACCCGACACGGGCAGCCTCATGATGCAGTCTTGCAGTCGTTGTGGCCTTCGCCGCTCAATGGCTTAACCCTGTGGGTAAGACCACGAACGCAGTCTTGGACCGTCGGCTCCTGTCCGATGGACGACTGCAGTTGTTACAGAGAAGCGAAGAACCGAAAGTCAAGCGCCGCGCCAAACGCCGAGACTGCAGACCAGCTGCCCTTCCCTGAACGGAACAATGTTTGATGAATGGGGGAAGAAACAAGAGAGACAAGAGAGCAATCGCTTTCCGAGCAAAACAGGCGCCAAGTAGAGATATTAAGTCATGGGCTGTCGTGGGGCGGCGTCGCATCGGGGGCAACGCAGCACCCTACCCAGATCCATGGTCCTCAACGCCATTTGTTCCTCGGGCTCCCGGTCTTGCGCTTGCAAGCACCGCCGCAATCCATCCGCGGCAGGGCGGGCACTCCGTTTCGAGAGAAGCGGGCTGGGAGAGCGCTGTGGGTTTCCTCGACGGGAGATGCGATGCAGCATCTGTCCCAGACACAATTGTGTCAGCCAGGGTCAAGGTGAGACGCACACTAGCTGCCAAGACTAGGTACCGTGCAGCAAGCGGACGAGGCTGTCCATAATCGCAGACAGGGGAAGGGATCTCTCCCGGATCTGCAACGGCAGTGAAGCACGTCGATCAGACTCGGGATCGCGGCCGGAAGTGGAGCAGGGGAAGAATTGCGACCGAACCGAAAATGCAGCAGCGCTGTGGGGCTCTGAGGGCTCGACTGATTGCTCTGCCCAGATTGGCCGGCGGTGCTACAGCGCCTCCTTGAGACCCCTGCTGCGCGGCATCTTCCTGTCGCATGGAAACATCGGCTTTTCGTTGACCACGCGACCACTTGCTTGATGACTGAACACACACAGACTGTCGACGGGAAACATTTATCACGATTTGGAATCCAACGCGCCGTCGTATTGTTTATCACTCTCACCGTAAAACAAAACATGTTGAAGCACGACAAGATATCGAACAGCGATAACCGGGGTGGCGAAGACTTCGGTTGGCCTCGACGGCCTTCCCAAACGCTTGCGCCAGGGACTTCCTGGACGTTCAAGTACATTCTCGCGAACAAGGCACGCAGAACCGACGGAACTCCTTCCAACATTCAGCCCCACCCCAGAAGCATCAAGGAAACCAACAGTACCTCGATCTACGATGCTAGCCCGAGAGGCTTAATGCCGGGCGATTCGCGGAGAAGGGCCTGGAGGATCCCGGCCACAGCGCATTGACCCCCGTCCCCCACATCCAATGCGTTTTACTGTGGTCGCGTGCATAAAGAAGACACCCTAGGCAAATACCTGTGGGTCAGAACACTTGACGTGTTTTGACCAATCACTTAGCGTGGGTACCCGGCATGGAGAATTTTATTACCCATCATACCACAGTATACCTACCGCGGAGTACTGGTAGACTCAGTTGGCGCTGACACGGGTTGCAGACAACCCCCCCCTGGCCCTGACTCGCGATCGAACTGTCTTGTGGGGGCTAGGGGGGTGGTCGTCCCGGCTCCAGGCTGGTAGTCCCGCCATTGCTGAGGTTTTTCATGCCACGACAATCCAGGATTATGTCTCAAGATCGCTGCAAATGGTTAACCTCTCGCCAGAGGACGTCCACGATCAGCAAAGGGCTCGACTCTACCTCCAACCTGTGGTGATGAGTAAAAACACTGTCAGCAGAAGACCTCACCACCCAACGCCGGTGCAAACTGCAGCGCGCTTCCTTTCTCATCTAAAACAGCTGAGAGTCCGCACCGAAGTGTCAGGATGATAAGGAAACAGCGTTGATCCCGGCCGATGTCAGACGCCCCTTCCCTCCCTCCCCAGCACGACACCGCAGCTATCCTCCGCATCAAGCAGGCCCTAACCCCGCCGTACATCAGGACAGCCTCACCTCCTCTGTCAAGCCTTGGAGGCCGCTCGTCAGAAATGCCACTGGGCCGAGATACTGCCAAGCCACCTTCTCCCTACAGAACGCTGGCTCATGATCTACTGGCGACCACGAGGTTGACCAAGTTCCTGTCAAGTTTTGGCGCCAGACGCGAGCACCTAGCACGTTTTTCAGGTCATCGTTCAACGCACCTACCTGTCCGTCCTTTCTTGGCGAGGTGTCCAGGACGAGAAGAAGCCTTCTCCTGCAGGCTCACAATCATCATCACGTATCAGTTGGCAAGATGCTCTCGGCCATGGTGCTGCCAGCCATTTATCTCATTTTTACTCGTTTTCCTTTAGGAAACCTGCTACCGGCGTACTTGATTCACTTGCTGATGCTTGAACACGGCGCGCGCTACAGACTCACATCTTGTACGTTTTCTCCTTCCGTCACCAGTCCGGTCAGCTGGTCTCAACAGGCACCGTTCGACTCTCCATCAACCTCCTCGTCGCCGCCCAGTTGCTCTCAGCCCTTGCATTCTCGGCACTGGACGGGAAGGGACCGACCTGTCCGAACCATGGATTGACGAAGAACGCACAGAAGAGGTGCAAGTAATTTGAGAAAAAGATCACATTGAAACAGCATGTGCTACCTCCAGCAATCATTCAGGATGCGCCCGGCCGTCCGTTGCCATTAATATGGACATCTAATTCGTCCGACTCCTGCCGCCTTGTGTGGTTCCCTGACTGTGTCCGGCGCTGCCACTGGCGTTTTCGAGCCCGGCTCCTTTGGTGGGCTCGGGCATCGGAGCTGTCTTGTCTGCGCGACTGACACGGGTGGACTGGAAAGAGGGGGAGGTTAGCTGGCGTGCACTGTGGCCCTCGGGTGCTCATGAACAAGGGGGGGATATTTTCCGTACCTGTTCTTGGCCGGCGCCGTGGATGATATTGTGACCTGCCTCGGCGGCGCGGGCTTCAGCTCCTTCGGGCTTGGTAGACATGATGGGTGGTCTGTTGGCTTTGGTCCAGAGGGTATAAAGGGAGGGGTCAGACTTCTGGTTGACGATCTCAAGCGTGCTCGAAGAGTTAGTGTTGGTGTCTGTTGATATTCCACTTTCCCCAGAAGGAGAGAGTTGTTATAAACCCATCACATATTCACCTGACGTCATGCGACTCGGTGTCGTCCGGCCCGTGGAACGTCATAACGGGTACGGATCAACGGCGGGCTGGATGGGATGGAGTCGGGATTTGGTGCCAAGCCGGTAACTTACCGGGCTCACTGACCGGCATTAGCCAAAACCGGTAAGCTTGGCGTAACAATTGCCCCACGGCAGCAACCCCCCAAATCCCCAAAAGGTAAACAGCGGGCCCGTTCATGATCAGGAACCCGACATCAACAAAACATCAGTTCGCGAAGGGCGGGCTTTTCAGGATGCGAGTTTTCTTTCTCACCATCCTGATCATGCCTATTTTTCTCTCAGCCATCTACCAAAGCAGGACATCCCTTCTTCGCGCCTGGACATCCACAACATCGACCCTTCTCGTATCGCGACTCTCCTGGACCTCAGCCTTCAAAATGTCCACCTTCCAACACCCCGACTACGACATCCCAATCACCCTCCCCACAGGCCTCACCCAGTCCCAACTTCTCGCCTTCAGCCCCTTCACGGTAAGTCAAACAAACACGACAGCCCAATCCAATTGACCCATCCACCCAACCATCCATCCATCCTTTTCTCCTCCCGACTAACTAACCGCCTGCTCCGTGCCATCAGACCTGGCTCTCAACCCTGCAGACCTCCCTCAACAACCAACACACCACCCCGTCCCACCTCTTCCACCCAGAGCCCTACACGCTGCGCTCCATAACAGTCCAGTCCTTCGACCTCTTCGGCCTCCCAACAAACTCCCGACTCGGCTTCCTCAAGCTGACGTCGCACCTCGCAAACGCCGCGGGCGAGACCCTCCCGGGCGCCGTCTTCCTCCGCGGGCCGTCGGTCGCGATGCTGGTCATGCTCATACCCGACGATGTCCCGAGGGGAAAGGAGCAGGAGGAGGAGGAACGATATGTGCTGCTGACGGTGCAGCCGCGGATCGCGGCGGGCAGCCTGGCGTTTGTGGAGTTGCCTGCGGGCATGGTGGACGAGGGCGGGACGTTTGCGGGGCAGGCGGCGCGGGAGATTGAGGAGGAGCTGGGGATTGTGATTTCGGAGCGGGAGCTTGTTTCGTTGAGCGAGTTGGTGGAGGCGGTTGATGGTGGCGGTGGTGGGGGAGTGGAAGGGGGAGGAGGAGGACAACAGCATGATGTCGGGGAACTGCCTAGGGCGGTGTATCCGAGTGCCGGGGGGTGTGATGAGTATGTCGCCATCTACATGCACGAGAGGAGGGTTCCGCGGGCGCAGCTCGGGGAGTGGACTGGGAAGTTGACGGGCCTGAGGGAGCATGGGGAGAAGATCACCCTGAAGTTGGTGAGGATGAGGGATCTGTGGAAAGAGGGGGCGAGGGATGCCAAGTGTCTTGCTGCTGTGGCGCTGTGGGAAGGGTTGAGGAGGGAAGGCAAGGTCTAATAGAATTGTGGTCTATGGTAAGACAGGTATGCTCTATTCCCCGCTCTGTTCTCTCTAAGCCAAGGCGAACGCATCGCTGCGGGGACGTCTAACGGACAGTTTTTCAGAGCTTGAATTTCTTAGCCATCTCTATCCCCTCGCCAAGGTTAGCTATCCGCGCGTCGATGGCATAGCCCTCGGCCTCGAGCCTGACACACTCCTCCCACAGGTCGGCCAGTTTAACGAGAAACACCTCGATGAACTCGTTCTCTTCCAGCTCAGGCTGGAGGTTCTGATTCTCGGGCAGGCTCATGTCGACACTGACGTGAACCATGCGGAGGTTGGTGTTGCAGAAACCGGGGTCTGGCGGCAGTCAGGATGACGGGAGGCTAGCAGGATCAAAAAGGGGGACACAGACCGTTGAACATGACGGGTGACGTCTCGAGGACCTGAGCCACGTAGCCCGTCTCTTCCCTGAGCTCGCGAATGGCCGCTTGCTCGGCCGTTTCGCCTTCGTCGACCAGGCCGGCGGGCAGCTCAATGCAGATCTTGTCTACTGGCGGGCGGTATTGCTTTTGGAGAACGATCTCGGGGCCTTGAACGGATCGTTGGCTTCCGCAGTCCATTGGGGGGGAGAGGAAAGCTGGGGCATACCTGTGTCCTTCTCGAGGATGGCGACAATGCCTACGCCATCAATGTCGCAGTCTTTCGGCCGGGTCGTCCGTTCGGCCGACTCCCATGTTCGCTCTACGCCATTGGGATCTCGGTAGGTCTTCCTTGACGGGTGTCAGGTCTGGCTCGAAATCAGTTTTGGGGGACATGACAACCGCCAGGCTTACCTGACGAGTTTTGTCCACACCGCCTCACCGTGGGGCTATACACGGGCAGTTGGTTCCAGTTGTTCAGATACTCGGAAATGCTTGTGAATCAGACTGGTACATGAACTTACGAGCGGCTCCGAGGATATGACTTTGGCTGCGCTTGCTGACATGGTTGCATGGACGAGGTACTCAGTAAACAAAGTAGCATCGTTTAATGGCGTAAGTGACTTGATGTTTTGTATCCGTTCGATTCGTGGATATTGTGGTTGAGCACGCTGGCAGCGCTATCCCCGATAGGTGGGTCTGAGGTTCATGGGTTCCTGAAAGGTCAGTTTGCCAGCTCAACTTTCTCGTGCCTGATGAGCTGGCTGTTGTGCTGAGTTGTCAACGCCCTAGTTTTGTCACTGCCTCGAAAGCTTTCCCAGCTGATGACATTGGATGGGTTGGTAAGAGCCACTTCCGTTGTTTTGGGGACCATGTTGCTCGATGACCATCAGATTTGGTGGAGACGTTTTCTGAGCCGACAACTCTCGAAATCACCGCAGCTGCGGCACGACTTAATCCTTCATGTACCTTTCAGCTTCATATCCCTCCATTTCATGATTTCTAGGTAGAAGCCCAATCGAGGGCCTACAATGGATCATTCCACTTGCGGGATCATGGCGTCATTGAGTTCCGAACAAACCGAAGGCACGTGGCGGCCAGCCGTGTCAAAGGGACCTCCCGACAGCTCAGGTGCCTCCTCATCGCGGTTTTTCCGTCCGAATACTTCGACGTCGTCTTTGTTCTTTATGGTCGGGGTCGTGGCCCTAGTTCCCAGAGTATCACAGAAGTGGTGGCCACGACTGCGCAATGCAGGGATTTTCGCGGGCTCTGATGGCTGAACAAGTCCACATTGTCGCTGCGACGTCACGACGCATTGGCAGGGCTTCCACAACCGCGCCGCATGACAGCGCGATGGGAGCAGTCTCAGGCTAATAATGGAGAAACTTGAAACGGCTGCAACGGCTGGTTATTCGCAATTCAAGGCTTCCACCTGCCGTTCTTGAGGCATCCCTTGAAGCGCTCTGCACTAAAAGCAGAAGACTCGAACTTACCTTGATTCAAGTTCTCGGACAGCGCTTACGTAGGCTCATATCTACGTTATCGTCAACTCATCTCCCTCGGCTTCAATTGCTTGATTGCGTCCATTTCATTTCCTTTTTTTTTCTTTGATCATTCACCACCTCGCGACACTCCCCGCCTAATGTGAAACTCGCACCAATCAGGTACCTAATCACAGCCATCGGATCCGGCGCACCATGACCAACAAACCCCGCGGCCGCTCCGTCGAGCAGATCGACACGGCACTGGACCCCGACACGGAGCGGACTCCGCTGCTCGCCGGCACACCCACCCCGACGACCACAACCTCCTCCACCACCCCACCACCACCACATCCCGACGACGCCATCGACGACTCGCACTCGGACTCGGACGCCGCCAGCCAAGATCAAGATGACGACACCTCACCTCCCGTCTCCCACCTCGGCGCCGCCGCCCTCCTCCTCCGCCCCCGCGTCATCCTCCTCTCGCTGGCCCTGGTCTTCCTCATCGAGCTGGGCGTCGGCATGACCGTGCCCCCGCTCAACGCCGTCATGGAGAGCATCATCTGCAGGCAGATGCACCCGGAGGTGTTCTCGCCGCCGCTGCCGTCTCCGTCCGCCAATGCCAATGCCACCACCACCATGACGATGATGGTGGCCGGCAAGATCCGGTACTATGCCGGCGGCCTGGTCCTCGCCGACGACCCGGCGTGCAAGGGCCCCGACGTGCAGGGTTATCTGGCCATGCTGCGCGGGTGGGCCAACACGTTTGAGAGCATCCCCGGCATTGTTGGCGCGGTGCCGTACGGGATTCTGTCGGATCGCTGGGGGCGGAGGCCGTTGATGGGGCTGTCGCTGGCGGGGATTGTCTTGTCGTACGTGTTTACGTATGCTGTATGTGAGTTTTCTTCTCTTTCTGTTTTCTCTCTGCGTGTGTGTCTCTACGGTGTGCTATGGATTTGGGAAGGTCTGATGGAAATTGTGCAGTGTACTTTTCGGATGTGGTGCCGTTGTGGGTGACGTGGTTCTCGGCTGCGTTTCAGCTGTGAGTACTCTTTTTTCTCTCGGCTGCTTGTGTGAGACGGCGGTTGCTGATACGGCCCAGGATCGGCGGCGGGGGAGCCATTGTTGTGGCCATGCTCTACACCACCATTGCCGATGTTATGCCCTCGGATAAGCGCGCCACCGTCTTCTTCCAGCTCGGCGCCGTGTTCCTCGGCTCGCAGATGGTTGCTGGGCCCCTCGGAGGCGCCATGCTGGTGTGGAACCCCTGGATCCCGCTACTCGTGGCCCTCGCCATTCTCATCATCACCAACACCGCCGTTTTGGCCTTTCCCGAGACGGTCCATGTGCATGATTGGAAGGGGCCGGGAGAGGAGCAAGGGAGCGACGAGGCCGGCATGCCAAGAGTGGGAAAGTTATGGCACAAGGCATGTGCTGGCCTCGCCGAGGTGTGGGATTTCGTCCTCGGCAACACAAGCCTGGCTGTTCTGATGCTGTCGCTGGTTTTCGTCGTCTTGGGCAGGTTCGTCGGAGAGTTGTTGCTGCAGTATGCCACGGACCGATACGGCTGGAGCTGGAGCCAGGCCTCGATGGTCCTGACGATACGCAACGGGGCGAGCCTGGTGACACTCCTCGCCTTGCTTCCCGTGGCCAGCTGGCTCTGTGTCCACCGCCTGGGCATGGCTGGTGTGGCCAAGGATCTCTGGCTCTCTCGATGGTCAGGCATCCTCTGCATCGTGGGCAGCTTGACCGTTGCGGGGGCAGTGAACGGGGCGCTCTTCTCGATTGGGCTCCTCTGGCTCGCCCTTGGATCGGGAATGACGGCGCTGATCAGGTCCCTCATCAACGCGCTGGTCGAGGAGCATTATGTTGGCACGGTCAACACGCTGATTGGATTCATGGAAATGGTTGGAATGACTGTGGCTGGCCCTCTCCTGGCCAAGAGCCTCAGCGTTGGGCTGAACCTCGGCGGGGCTTGGATCGGTCTGCCGTTTCTCACCACCGGGCTGTTCTTTGTCATCTCGACGGCCATGTTGTGGAGCTTTAGGTTGCCGACCGGGCAGCGGGCATCTGTCCAGTCTTCATGCTGATGAGCATCCGCCGCTTGGGCAGTATGGCAGGTTTATCGGGCCAAAGAGAGACGTGGGGACTGCACCCGACACCCCCGTCTGCCGCTGCATGGATGGAAACTACCAGTGATTACAGCTGTGTATACATGTGATTTGGAGAATTTGGAGTTTCAGCGCGGATGGAGTCATGGTTGGGTAGAGGGGTTTGGGCAACGGCAAGACGGGCGCTTTGGGCGATACATTATTTCCCTTTCAGGCTATGTATAATACAGTACATATGGGTGGAGGTCCATCTCAAAAGAGGCAAGCAATCTGGAAGGAGAGCCGTGAGCAAGGTCTCGGGGAGGTATGTGAACTCAAGTCCTGGATCTCACAAGGGCCCAATGACTCGGCGGTTCAGTGGTAGGGCATCCCTGGAAGTCATCCATGGGTGAAGGCCTCTCATCAAGCTGCAAATAACGATCCAGCTCGCTGGGACCAACGGCAAACCCCGTCACGTAACAATACACCTGGCAATAATATCCGTTTTCGGCATTTGAAGGAGAAGAAGTCGTGTTGAAAGTGTCGCGCGCGGTAAGACCACCCCTAGCCAATCTAACTTCGCAGCAGTCAGCCTCCGTAACAGACCCTTTTTTTCTTGACGCAAGATGCAACCTGGAAGCAAGTGAAAAGGGCATGATGAGCCACACAATGCAGTGGAACGGCTGAGGCGGAACCCGACGTTCATTGAGCGACGCAGCGGCACAGACCACCTTTCCAGCATTCCCCAGCCAGCCTCTTCGCAGACTATCGATTTCTCTCCCTATGAACCACACCGCCGGAATGCAGGCACAGATGCTGTCAAGTGTGAACGTTGCTGCAGAAGAGGCGAGGGAGCTGATGAAACGCGGCCACGTGCAAGGAACGTGTAAACACGGAGCCAAGTGTGGGATCAAACCCCTGACGGAGTACCGTTATCCGTACCTGGATAATCGACAGTTCAACGGCCGCCTCTGATTGCGATTGCCCCGTATTCCTTGGCAAATCCCGATGATTCAAAGCTCGACCGAGCAACCCAATCAACGATGAGGCGCGACCGCCTTGGGATCGATGCCTTGAACAGAGATGATCGCCGAGGTGAAGTGGTCTGAGAGACTTCTTGCCGAGCTGCCGATGCCAAGTTAACCAGGCTGAGCCAGGCTGTTGACCTTTCCTCCTTTTGGTGCTTAAATACAAGCCTCACCGGCCACCCTCGTGACGTGATCCCAAAAACCACAGGTTTTGTTTGGCTGTTTCCAGTTCCAAAAAGAAGGAGAAGAGAAACAGGCAATCACACATCATCCCGCTCGGGATGCCCTTGCCGAGTGTGCGTTCACTAGCGGGCAGACGGCGTGCATCATCTCCACAAGCGCGTGGGTTCCAAATTCGGTAGAGGACGGCGCCTGCCAAAAAGAACCGAACCACCTCCGCCCTCATCGGTCGCTCTCTTCCTTTTTCGTTTGCCAATGTCCCTCCTCGCACTCACGTTGTCACCCGTTCCAGCTTTCTAGCGTACAATACCAGACTTTTGTCGATGCTTTGCCCTCGTCAGGATTCTCATCGCAACGCCTGATATCGGAGCGGCCGCTTACTCCAAGCATCCAAGAAAACGACCCCACATTGACGGACCCCTATTTTTTGGAGTTCAGACCCTGAACGATAGATAACGGAGGAGTTGCTTCAACGCTCGACTCCTGCTGGCTTGCTTTGGGCACACACCCCGACTTGTCGCTGCTTACTCGACATTGAGAGAAGTTTGAGATGGCCTACTTCTGTCTCTCTCCTTAAGGAAGCCTTGTCCCATCACACGCTGGGAATATCAGCATCCAACCCCCCTTCGGCTGCATCGCCAACGACTACCCGTATCGAGGCTCTAGGAGTCTAGTAAAAGGTTGGGGACCCCCAGGTTCTCGGCCCTCGGGATGGTACTAACCCCCACGCTAGTTAATGTTCTGTTCTAAATCATAATCGCTCGCTCACAATGGTTTCGTTTTTTGGCCTCAAGGTTGGGGGCAAGAAGAAGTGAGTGGTCTCTCAACACCCGGGCCAGAAAACTCCCGCGAACCGCTGATGGCACAGGAAGTCCGACGGCCAATCCGGCCAAGAGAAGCAGCCGCATCAATGGAAGCGCATAGACCAAAACAAGCTGGGGGAGGGCCAGTTGTTCGGCCAGAATCTCAACCAAAAGGGTGTCGTCAACGGTAGCATTCGATCAGTCTCGCGAGCCGGCACCCCCCAGTCGACCGCCAGGGGAAGGTCTTCGCATATCACCTACGACACGCACAATCTCGCCGCCGCCAGCATGCACAACCTGACCACCCTCGGCCCTGGGCGCCCGGGAAGCCAGGCGAGCACGTACCTCAAACCACACGCTTCGGATGCGAACCTGCGGACTAGGTTCGGCGCGAACAACGGGTCATCGACGAGCTTGGCTGCCCCGGCCCCCGGATTCGCAGCCCGCTTCGGTGCCAAGAACAGATCCTCGTCAAGTCTGGCCGCGCCGGGACCGGGATTTGCGGCGCGGTTTGGCGCAAACAACTCGTCTTCGCTGAGCCTTGCGGCGCCGGGCCCCGGATTAGGATCGCGTCCAGGAACCCCCGGCAAGTCCAAGGCGTGGGTGAATCCATTAGATGTGCACTTTGTGAGAAGCGTGCCGTCTGGCCCGCCCACGCCCAAGTCTCCGCTTGTCGACACGATGACGCTGCCGCCGACACCGACCACGGCAAAGGCGGATACCGAGTCAGTGTTCGGCGAGGAGGTAGACGACATGGTGGATGCCGTCATGGCCACGGTCAAGAAGCGGGAGGAAGAACGGAAAAAGGCAGCAGAGAAGGAGAAGGAGCTGGAGAAGCAGAGAGAAACAGCTCGGCTGGAGATGGAGAGATTGGAGAGACAGAAGTCTACCGAGAGCAATCTGTCCGGCAGGCGTCCCTCGGCTCCACAGCTACAACCAGAGCCGCAAGAAGAACCCGCCGATATTCCCAACATGCACGCACACGCATTCAAGGGCGACCATGATGCCAGGCCAGGAAGCCGCAACGGCCCAGCACGGGCCCCTCTGATGCATCAAGGACCGCCCCCTACAGGGCCTCCTACCCATCGTCTTCCTCAGCCGCCAGGTCAGGGACCACCTCGAAACGGCCCTCTTGGCCCTTTTGCCGAAACCGAGGGTCCCAGCGGGCGGTGGACCAAAGCAAACGCTTCTAATCCTCCCAGTCCCCGTCTCAACGGCTTTATTCACGATTCTTTACCTCGGAGCGTTGGCCCTCCACAGCTCAGTCCTACTCGTCAGAATTTCCCCGGAAAGGTCTCCCGCCCATACCAACCGCCTCCAGTTCAAGGCGCTAGCTCGGCCGGGCCCTTGCCGCATGCTCCTCGGACATTGAGTCCTCCCCTTAGCGCCCCTAGCATCGACACTGCGCCCTCGCAGAGTCCTGCACTGAAAAGGCCGCAGCAAGGCCCAGTAGTGCTCAGTCCCGAGCCAGATGCTCATAAGAGCAAGGGCCGAAGCACATCACCACCGGCGGAAAGACAGGGGCTGGAGTCGTCAATTCCCACCTTGGCATCGCCTTCCGCTCCAATCCCTCCACCAGGCTCGATTCAGAAACCGTCAGTGAACGATGAAGTGGTCGAGCAATTTGCGCGGCCCATTATCCAGCATGTCACTGCGAGGCGGGACACTTTCCAGCTCAACAGCCCCCGCCGACACAGCCTGTCGATGAAGATCGAAGAGCTGGAGAAGTCACTTGTCAACGCGCAGCAGACCCACCAGGCGCAAAGGCTACAGGCGCCAGAGGTCAACCGCGCCAGTGCGAGCAGCAGTGTCTACAGCAACGGCATGAAGGACGGTTCAGACGATTCAGACGACGACGGGCCCATCCTCCCCATCCAACCAGCGCCGCTTCGCATTCCATCTCCCATGCCGCCACCTGTCGCAACCGCCGCCGCCGCCGCTTCAACTCGGGCCCAGAGTCCCATCCGGGCCCCGCCCAGACGAGGGCCTCTACCGCGGCGCCCTGGACTGGACGAATACGGCGTGGCGAGCGACCACGTAGCCTTGCGGAACCGAGCGGGGACACCCACATCGGCGTCGAGGAGCGGCAGCACCGACAACTACAGCTCCCACAGCTCTCCGCCGTCTCGCACCAACACGCCGCAGCTCCGACATCCCGTCTTGCGGCGCAACCTCGCCCAGCCAAGTCCGGCGCCGACGGTCGAGGTATTCGATCGACCGCGCCCCAGCCCCGTCGTCGACACGGGCTTCAACTTCGACTTTGGCCAGCTCCCGGGGCTAGGAGGGCCGCCGACGCCCGATTCGTCGAACTGGTCGCTGGCGTCGCCGACCGAGATGGGTCCCCCGGGGCCGGCCCTCACTTCGGAACCGGTGCAGGCGCACCCAAAGAGCAGGCCACCATCAACCAAATTCACCCGAGCGAACGTCCCCCCGCCATTGAACCTCAAGTTCAACTTTTCGCCCGACGCGCCCTCGCGGGACCCGACGCTGGGGCTGTGGACGCCGCCTATCCGGTCGGTGCCCACGGCCGCCGCCGCGGCAGCCGACGGCAGGCCGTCCACGTCATCTGGGCCCGGGGGCAGCGGCAACGGCAACGGCAACGGCAACGGCGGCAGCAAACTCGGCGCTTCCCCAAGCCTGATCGCCCAGTTTCCGGAGCATGTGACGAGAGACGACGACCGGGCGTCGTTTATGGCGATTGGCGTGGCGCGTGGGCCGAGTATCAGAGAGGTCAGGAGGCCCAAGACGTCGGGGGCCAGGAAGAACACCCCGGTGGATTCTTTTGGCACGGGGTTCATCTAACATATCTAGGCTCGCTGCTGGGCAAGCTGTGCCCTATGTTGGATTTGTCTTGTTCATACCCATTTATCGAGATACACTGCACACTTGCAAGTTACAACACATTTTGAGGAAGTTTTCCCCGATTAAATGAATGCAGATGATGAACAGTTTCGCCGCGTCGCATGCTATCGCTATGCTAAACAAACACCCATCATCAGACACGTTGTTTTACCTATCCAAGTGCGGAGTGGGTAGGTATAGCGCCGTTGAACTCACACCCAACCCCACCTCTCCAACCCTCTTTTACACCTTCCCCCTCCCTCCCTCATTGTTTCTTACACGACCCAATCAACCCAAAAAACTCCTCACCGCGCCCCCCACATTCTCGACATCCAGCAAAAACGTGTCATGCCCAAACAGGCTCTGGACCTCGCTCAGTTCGTGGTGCTCGACGGCCTCGTTCCCGGCCTGCCTCAGCGCCTCGGCCACCTCGCGCTGCTGCCAGGCCGGGAAGAGGATGTCGCTCGCGACGCCCATGACCAGCACCGGGTGGTCGCGCAGCGCCGCTAACCCGGCGACCAGATCGGCGGGGGGGTTCGGGGGCGCGCCCTGGTGCGGAAGGGCCTCGGCGTCGAGCGCCGTCTGCATGGCTGACTCGGGCTGCTCCTGGTAGGGCTTATCGGGCAGGGTCAGGGTGCATGCCGGCGAGCCCGTGGGTCGGGTGGTGGTGGTGGTGCCGCCGGGGCCGTGTTGTTGTTGGTGGGCTGCACGGCGGGCGGCGGTGGCGAGCTGGTTCTCGCGGCCGAGGTCGAAGAGGTCCATGGCCTTGCTGACGTAGAGGAGGCTGTTGGGGTCGTAGGTGAGGCAGAACTTCTCGCCGGCGTGGTCGAGGTAGGTCTCGACGAGGAAGTCGGGGCAGAGGGCGGGCGGCTTGGAGGCGTCGGCGCGGCGGCGGCCGAAGCGCTGCTCCCACTCGGGCCCGGAGCGGTACGTGATGGTGGCGATCTCGCGGGCGAGCTTCATGCCGACGTGGGGCGGCACGCGGCCGTAGTAGAAGCCGCGGCTCCAGTTGGGGTCGTTGAGGATGGCGCGCCGCTGCACGTAGCGCATGGCGATGCTGTACGGGTGGCTGCGGGCGCAGGCCGAGATGGAGACGAGGCGGCCGACGCGCGAGGGGAAGGCGACGCCCGCGGCGAGGGACTGCATGCCGCCCATGCTGGAGCCGACGCTGGCGTGGAGGCGGGAGACGCCCAGGTGGTCGAGCAGGCGGAACTGGGCGCGCACCATGTCGGTGATGGTGAGGATGGGGAAGCGGGTCGCGTAGCGCTTGCCGTCGGATGGGTCGACGCTCGAGGGGCCGGTCGAGCCGTAGCAGCCGCCGATGACGTTGGTGCAGATTACAAAGTACTTGTTGGTGTCGAGGGCCAGGCCGGGGCCGATGAACTTCTCCCACCAGCCCGGCTGGGGGTTCTCGGGGGTGGAGTGGGCGTGGGACGAGGCCGAGAGGCCGGTGTGGAGGAGGATGACGTTGGATCGAGCGGCGTTCATGCGGCCCCACGTCTCGTAGGCGATGTCGAACTCGTGGAGCAGGCCGCCGTGGTCGAGCAGGAGCGGCTCTGCGCAGCGAAAGATCTGGGTTGCGCCGACTGTGTACGACGGTTCGGGGCCGCTCTGGTCGGACCGGGTGGAGGCGGCCTGCTTCTCGAGGGTGGCCGATCGGGTCTCGAGGGCGTCGAGGCAGGGGAACTTGATGGCCGGGTTCGAGGGCTCACCGCTGCGTCGAGCGGACTGCCCGTGAAGGTGTCGCGGGGATGGTGCTTGCCAGCGCCGAATGTGCTCTGGCAGTGGCAGCGCATTGTGGCAGACGGGCCGCACCGGACGGCCGCTCAGGGAACTTGAAGTGCAACATTGCAGGCTTGACGCCAGCTGCGTTACCCGGCGTGACTTCATGGTTATGAACTGGGCAGGCGTCCCGGGCGGATGAGACGCAGGAGTGTTGTCGCAGAAAAAGAAAGAAAAAATCAAGCAGAATTGTCGCTGCAGGCGCCGCGCCGTGGGCAGCCGTGGCCGGCGCCGGTGGTTGCTGCTGATTTCCAATCGAGACGGCTCCGGACCCGCTGTGGTTGTGGTGGGTAATTCGTCATTTCACGTGCCTTTCATCCTTGGCGCTGGCAACAGCATAACTACCCCTGACGTGGTCCCCTCGTTCAGGGATCCCTGTCTCTGGTGATGTCACCGTACTCCGCTCCTTGTGCTTCAACAACGTCTGAGTAGCATCGTCAAGAGTCGTCTTTGGGTTTGTTTACTCGATGCTACCCGACCGTAAATTTAATATACTTACTGCACACACTCGTCTGTCCCCAGTTTGGCCTGTCCATGCCGATCGACGTCGACCAAAGACTCATTACGCGCCTCGCTACGCTTGGATCCTTCTTGCTCGCCTACTTAGCTTACTACTCATATTCCAACCGGTCCTCGAAGAACACAATGGCGTCAGTGAACGGTCCCCACGAGCCCAGCGTGGCCGATGTGATGGTGGTGAAGGCAATGTTGACCAAGGCCCTGAACATTCCGCTTGAAATCATCAACTCCATCGTCGACCATGCCGAGTACTGGCCTCACACCACGTCCGAGGTGTCGTTTGAACCGCCCATGACCGTCCGTAATAGCCAGGGCGGGCAAGAGAACATGTTCATGGTACGCTGCTCAGCCCTCCCTTCTACTTGTGTTGTACCACGCTTCCGCCCTGTGCTGTCATATCCTTACCCCTCTCATCCGTAGCTCCGCTCCCCTCCCCTCGGCCTACACAACTGGAGAGATGAATTTTCTCGCACAGATTACGGCAAACCCATCCACAGGGCGCCCTTGAAACCACAACCGCCCGGCCAAGAGTTCTCAGCCGACGACTTCCAGACCCTGATCGCATCGCCCATCCCCCTGCTCGCCCACCCCTGCCGTCGCATCGTCTTCACCACCAGGAGCCACGACCAGGGCTGGGGAGGCGACCACAATGACCGCGGCACATACTACGGCTCGTGGACCTGGTTCGAAGCCGGCCTGGAGCGGTGGTGCCGCCAACCCAACCCGGCCCAGACGGCAGCCCAGCAACAGCAACCGTCGCTCAAGCTGGACGACCTCTGCACCGTGCTCCCTGAGGTGGTGGTGACGGAACGGCGCCCGGACTCCCAGTCCCAGTCCCGGGACGCATACGCCTACAACCACCCGCTGCATCCGCGCGAGGATCTCAAGATCCAGTGCAACAAGACGGCCGAGCGCGAGCCGACGGTGCACCGCGTGGCCTGGAGCTACGCCGACGGCATCGACCCGGAGCGGGACGTCGAGGCCGCCGAGAGGCTCGCGGAGCAGGGCCGGGGCAAGGCCACGGGGAACGCCCGCTTCGTCCGCGACCTCAGGCTGGGCGACGTCGTGACCGTCTGGGCCAATGCGAGGTTCGGGGGCTGGGTTAACACGGTCCAGTCGGTCAAGATGGTCGTGTACTATGCTGTTTGAGGGGGGCCGCATTGCGTTGCCGTTAGTCGAGTTATACCCATGGTGTTTTCTTACGCATTTTAGCATGGTTTTATCGAGTCTTGAACAGGGATAACTTGTTTTCTTTTTGTGTTTGCCGTTGTCTTTTTGCTCAAACGGGGCATTGGGTCTGTAGGGGTTCTGGAGCACTTCAAAACCAACATGGATGAGAGTTGCTTGGCTGGTTCGAATTCAGTATCGTTTGCTACATATCAGATCGCCCCATCATCACACGTTTTATAGCTCCCATCCCCGCTTTGGCAAGCCATCCACCAGTCTTGATATGCTTCATACAAGAACATGGAACTTTTTTAGACATGAACATGCTAATCCCGATATGTGCCACACCCGGCTAACCAGCAGACCATGACAGCAGCCGTTTCAGGGGCAAAAAGAATAGCCAACGATTGCTCCCATAGACAGTAGAAATACCTACAGATACTCGCCTTATCAACACACACTTGCCAGCCCGTATGTAGCCCAGCACCTTAGTTTCGAACCCTAGGAAACCATGACACGTCAAACAGCAATACCGTCTGTCCATCTATATGAGAAAAGAGACAATGGCCAGGGCAAGGCAGGACGCACAACTCACCCAGAACGAACAGCACCACTACTAAAACATTCTCCATCTCACATTTCCTTCGTTTACTCTCTCTCTCTCTGTTACAGGAGGATATGGGGTGCGTATGGTACGGTGAACGTGAGACAAGCCCTCTTTATTCTTGCTTTGCTTTGCCTTGCGTTGCCAGTGCTCTTTGTTGCCTCTCACTTTTGGCATGCATGCTCTTCTCTGCTTGCCTTTTTCTCTCTCTCGCTCCGTTTGCTTTCCTCATAGTAAACAGCAGACCAGACCAGACCAGACCAGAACCCGAACCAGAGCCAAGAACCTGAACCATGGTATCCCGTTCTATAAGCCCATGATGCACAAAACAAAGGAATACGAGAGATTATAGAGGAGGACGAGGAGGACACAAGGAGACAACATGGCAATACAAACCCCCCCCCCCCCCTTTCCCCCGGATAACACACAAACAAGGCTTGGAGGAAGCCGATGCCGACCACAACCGACCGATCATCGCCGCCCAGCCAGTCCTCTCCTTTGCCGACCCCGAGACAGAGTGCCTGGCCCCGGCCGGAAACGCCCCTGTCCATGAAAAATCACCACCACCACCATACCCGCCATCGCTAATAACCCCAGCAATTCCACTTCGCTTGATCGCCCCAGAATACGTATTGTACGATCCTCAACTTCAGCCGGTCGGGACAACATGGTGCTTCGTTCGCCACTCCATACCCTGTAGTGTAATCCATGATATCAGTCGGCCTCTCCCATCTCTCTCAATCCCCACGCCCATAACAAATCATACACCGCCCTCCAACCCGCTAGACAAAAGCCCCGTCGTCGCCACCCCAAAATGCGCATCATGAGTCAAACAGCAAAAAACGACAACAGGCTCAATCAGATGGCGACTAGGAATCCTGAAGGAGGAGAAGCTGTCCAACACAACACAACACACCAAAGGCCCTCGGACCACCACCTCCCGCCGATCTGCTGCTGCTGCTGCTGCTGCTGCTGCTGCCCGCGACCAAGGCCCAGACTCACGGCACAGACGGACCACCACGACAACAACAGCCAGAGCCCATGGACAACAGAGTATCCAAGAAAGGCCCAGCCAACACCATCCCCATCACAATCGGCCCATGACTGGCCTGTTCCGAATCTGGCCGGGCCGGGGTTCAAAAAGACCGACGCGGCACCCAATCGGTAGGGGGGACGTTCTCAGGCAAGACACTGCATCACCGCCCCGTGATGAGCGACGTTGTTCAGCCACCCTTGCGATCCGCATGATTCTTAGGCGGCAGCTCGCTCTGCGAGAACCCGTTGGGAGCAGCGTGCTTCACATCCGCCGCGCCCGCGCCCGCGCCCTTTTTCCGCGACTTGGACTTTTGCCAACCGCCAAAACTCTCCGTCTGGCTCTTGGCGGCCCGCACGTGTCCGTTTTCTCGCGCGAGTCCATTGATCCTCTGATCCTGGATGGGAGACCGGATCGCGAGACCATCCTGTTGCTGCTGCTGCCTCGCCGACGAGGAACCGTTCACCTGTTTGCTCGAGGTGTTCTTCTGAGAGTTTTTGGGATGCTCCGAGCCTCGAAGCTCCTTCATCGACGTCGAACCGTGCGACGGGGCGACGGGCGACGGCTCAAACTTCCGTGCCACTGTCGGTGATGGGGTCCGGTGCTCGTAGACGGGCGAAAGATGCGGCAACTCCTGGTGCACCGCATAGTTCTCCGTGGCAAGATCCAGGGGCGCCAGTTGCTGTCGACTGTGGATTCTCGAGAATCCTGCCAAGCCGTTCGTGTCGCTCACTACCGCCGAGTAAGGAAGGTGAAGTCCGGCTCCCATGGCAACTCGTTGCTGAAAGGATGCATCTAGGAGATTCGGCATGGCGGATGGAGAGCGGTTTGTTGATGATCCGTTGACGATCACCGGCCGCTGCGACGCGGGCGTTGTGACCGGTTCGGCACTGCTGGGCGAGGGGGTGGCTTGTTGATCCGGCCACGAGCTGCTGGGGCTCGTACCCTGGTGAATATGCAGAGGGTTGTCATAGTTGATGTCCTCCAGATCGAAGGGCTCGGCACCGGCTGTTGGGCGGCCAGAGCCGACCGTTGGCGTCGTCTTGGAGGCTGTTCCGTTGACGACAAGAGGCTTCGAAGGAAGCTTGCCATTGGTTTGAGGGAACGGGGCTGAAAGGAGCGGCGCTGAGTTCATGCCCACGGATACAGTCCTGGCATGTCCCATGGGCGACGGCGAGCGCGACGTCCGTTTCATTCTCCGATCAAGTACAGACTGTGGCAGTTGGTCGGTCGACAACCGGCGGCGTGCCCCTCCCCGGCTGGTCTGGCTTGGCTCAACGGGTGCCAAACCGTTGCTTGGGAGCCCGTTCGCTGGCCGGCTTTGGTTTGCGTAGTCGTTGACATAGTACCCAATGTAACGGGGACCATCATCCTCGGGCGGTGAGTCGGACAGAACCCTTGCTGCGGCGTCATCAAACTCCAAGTCGCCGGCCTCTTCCGGAGTGAACCCCTGCATGGACATGTCGTTCATCTGACGCGCCTGTGAGGAGGCCACGCCGTTGTAAGACTGACTGGGCGTCGAATATGCGGCCGTCGACTGCGAAGCAGCCGTCGGCGTTCTCGAAGCTGGCTGGGATTGCGACCTAAGGGCACCGCTGCCAGACGACGCGCCCGAGTCATTCGCTGCTGCATTTCGATGAAGGCTCCTCCGAAATTCAGACTGCCCGTTGGACTGTAAAGCCGACGTTGCCGGAGACGAAGGATAGGTGGTGAATCCGGGGTGGTAATACGGGGCGTGTTGGATTGGGAACCCAAAACCATACATGAGATCCGGTCGAACGGGGGCTGTCAATGGCGGGTTGTCGAACGAGTTAGTACGGGACCTGTCGGTGGCTGACCCGTTCTGCAACCTCTGAGCATGAGCGAGTACCTGCTGCTGGTTGAGAGTATACAGCTGGAACCGATGCATTGTCTCCTGCGCGGCTAGCGCGTTGAGCGACGTAGTCAAAAGCTCCTGAGGCACGCCAAGTTGAGGGCTCTGGGTTTGGTACCAGAGGATATCTTGGGGACTCAGCGTAGGAGGCATGCTTGCTTGGCTGAAGCCGGGGTTCGTCTCGTAAGCAACGCTGGACGAGGACCGTCGTCCTGCACTCCCGTTCCGGTGAAACTGCCGATTGCCGCGGTACCCGCCACGAAGGCGGGCTCCTTGCTGCTGGGAGGCACTCCTTAGGAGGATCGGTCTTGGCGCGGGCGCCGGTTTCTGCCATATCCTCTCCTCTTCCTTGGGAAACACATACTGCTCGCAGCACTCGTCAAAATTGCCCTCGGCAATCTTGTCAAAGGCACGCCGCAACTCCAAATGGAGCCCCCGAAACGATGTGTCGTCAGCCGTGTTCCCGAGGTTGCGTATTGTGTTGAACGGCTCCTCGATGCAGAGGGCGTTGTTCGACCCAATGTGCCACTTCTTTTCCGTTTTGGTCAACAGCTTCCCCGTGCGTATTGACAGGGCGTGTTTGTCGTAGTCAAACTCGTGCGCATAGAAGCGGAAGAGGTGGAAGACCAGAGACGCCAGGCTCTCCTTGTTCTTGGAGCCAAAACCGCGCAACTTGGGAATGTCATCAGCAAACTCGCTGCGCGTTCCGTCCTGCTTGAGCAGTTTCAAGTGATGCCGCTGATGGAGGGCGGGCAAGATAGGAGGCTCGCGTAACTGTAGAAATGCAATGATCAAGCAAATCCAGGTGTAGGAGCTCAAGGTGCCGCCAAACGCTGCGAGGTATGTGAGAACCTGATGATGGAACCTTAAACTGGACTGGGGCCGCAAACCTGCATCATTGATGATCCTCCTCCGGGTCCAGTACTTGATGATCATGGCCAGAGGCCGGACGCGGTCGTCGATACTAACATACGTCCGCACCATCCGGGTATTCTCTAGAGCTAGCGTATTGTTGACGTTCATGTCGCACGCCAGCTTCAGCTCGGGGTCCCAAATCTTCACGATGGGCACCTTTGCCGAGGAGACGCAGACGACCTTCTCCATGCCGTCTAAGAAGGTATTAGCGCCTCGCTGAGAAAACGTCACTAAGGGAGCTACCCACGTCGCTGAAGGAGTTCGGCAATCAAGCAGACGCTCTCCAGGTCTCGCCATGGAGTTGTGATACAGATGTCAACTAGCGGAGAACTTGTCAGCACAGGACCAGACGAAGGCTGCTCAAAACACCTACCATCTGAATCATCCGAACATAGTAGGTTGCCAGACGAGCCAAACAGGTGCACCTGAATGTCGTGCCCCGGCCACTCGTTGTTGAACAGTTGCTCCAGTTTGTTGACCAGCTTCCGCCGGTTGTTCTCGATCGCATCAGTCGGTATTAACCTGTCGTACAACGCCCGCATATCGGTTTCAAGCTTCCTCTCCTCCTCTTCTGATAGCTTGCTCTTGATCTTGTCCAGGTCCACCTTTTCGAGCTTGTCTGTCCCTAGGCTGTAGGGCATCCTGCGGCGCGAATGGGGAACTGCCGTTTCAAAGCGACAACCCCCGAGCCTCGGGGGCAGCGGTCGTAGAGATGGCACGTTGCCGTTGGTCTCGGAGTAGGCGGAGCGCGGGGAGTGGTTTTGCGTGGCACCTGGCGAGTGCTCGCGAGACTCGAACGAGAATGTTCGGGGATGTTGATGGGGCGTCGACGGCACCGAGCTTGATTGGGCTGCAGCAAAAGGCGCGCTCTGGCTCGACGATAGTGGTAACCGGGCAGACGCCTCGCGGTTGGCGGGTTGCACGGCTTGTGCAGCATGCGCGGGCTGCTCGGTCGACTTCTTGGCCGACATCTTGGACGGCTGGTCCTTCCCCGATTTCATAAGCGCGCGGTCGGCGGTTTCTGATGGCTTCGACGCTCTGTTCCCATGACAGCTCTGCGAGGCCGGTTTCGTGTGGGCGTTGTCCTTGTTCGACACCTTGGATGACGACCGCGACCGTGTTGAGGGCTTCGCCTGCGGGGAGGAGAGCACGGGAGGGAGTGGCGGGGTTTGTAGACCACCTCCCCCGCCCCGGCCGGCCGAGACGAGCTTGTTGTACTGGAGGAGCTTATCCTGGTAGACCTGCTGGGGGAAAAGAATCGGGAGGAGCTCCAGCTGCGGGCTGAAGTATCCCGACGAGGATTCCTGCGGCGACGTCGGTTTTACCCTTGGGGTCGCAGAGGTAGAAGAAGTGGCCGACCAGGGGTGGGACTGGTAACGATGCTTGGATTCAGCCGTTGCAGGCTGACCGTCCATGAAGTTGAGCGGCGCAAGACAGCTGGCTGTCAGGAACACGTCTTGCTTGCTCTCCAGGTTCGAGCCGGCGAGTGGCGTTACCTAGCGCTAGCCGATGACTCGCAAAGGTGCACCCTGTCGACTGGCCCTTGAGAATGCAAAAGCGTGATTGCCGTAGCAATCTGGCGGTTGCCCGGTGCCCTCGCAGTTTGCCCAGCTTCTCGAATCGAGGATTATTCTAGGCTTTGCAAGGCCTGATAAAACGTTGTGGTTCGATCTAGCAACGTTTTCACCTCAAGAAGTGCCCCCCAAAAGCCGAAGTGTGCAGCAATGATCCAAAACGCCCAAGACTCGGGGTGTTCTTCATGCACCGGCGAGAACGTTGTGGCGAATCCGGCAAGACCCTTCAAGCGCCGGTTGTCAATTGTACGTAGTCTTCAACACCCAGATCAAGCGTAGACAGCTGGAACGAATCCGAGTCCTCGCAAGTGTTGTCAAGATGGGGTCGACAGTCGGCGGGCGTCAACACTTGGTTTCAGGAGATCGATCGGATCGGTCGGCCGGTGGAGGCTGTAGAGAGACCACTCTCAAAATGTCGGTATTTCACCAGGGGCAGTAGTAAACGTGCCGGCGGATCTGGAGGCAGTCGTGCAAACAAAGCGTCGGGTGTTTCGAGATGTGCGATCAAGCACGACTAACGGCGAGAAGGGCGTCGATCATGGGAAGGAGGCGAGGCGCGAATGCTGGTCAACGAACGCGACGAACCGTGGAAAAGCCGCCTCCCAGGAAAAGATACAAGGGAATCCAAGTCGTCACGATGTGTAATCGATCCAAGCCGAGCGCGTGCAGGCACGTTGTGGGCGTCTTCGTGTCGAGGGGAGCGCCGGTCCGAGACTTGGGGGGGTGAGGCGGGAGTCGGGTCTCAATCTGCTAATCCCGGCCAAGAGGGAAATTGATGCTGACCAGCGTCGAGCTGGATGTTTCGGCAGCACAGGGCAAAAAACGCTGCCAACAGGGGAAGCGGTAGAAAGGCGGAATGGATGGGGGTGGTTGCGGGTGGAGGTCACTTTGGATGGCAGTTGAACCCCGTTTCCATTGAGCAACCTAACGCGGGCCCTTACGGTCATGGATCGGTCGACGCTGCGTTCATCAAAGCGGGAAACCTGGGCGCCCGCTGCTTTGCGGGCAGGTGCCACCACCCACTCAGGGCCAAGGCCAGCAAAAAGGAGCACTGCAGGCAATATCCGTAAGCCCAGGCAGCTCCACAACGGGCAGCGCCGCCTCCACAGCGACAAGCCCACCCATTCAGGAGACCCGATCTCACTGCAGGCCAAGAAGAGCCCCGCCATTACAGGGCCCTCGGATTTCGCGTTGGCGGGAGGCAGGTTCAAGGGGTCAAGACTGCCGAAAGTCACACAGAACAATCTCGAAAATGGCCGCCATCTCATTGATTGCGCTCGCCTCCATTCCTTGCATCGGGTTTCTTCAGTTTGCATGGCAGGCAAACTCGCATGGTTCACCAGACAACTCTGCCCTATCCAGCTCGTCTGTGGCTGAAAATGATTCCCTTGAACCAGGCTGCTCGCTTTGTTCTTTTGTTCTCCTTCCAGGCCCCTTCCCGCTCCCCGCGATCTCAGGTCTTCGCTTCCTTTGATTCTAATCCCACTCAAGCCAGTCAACCGAGTCGAGATTCGAAAGAGTCGACGGCTCCCGTACGTTAAATACCCTACCTTAAATGAGCCCCAGGTTCTGGTGGCGAGGACGTCAAATGGCTGTCCTGGAGTCAAAGAGAGTGGCAGTCGACTCTTCTCTTTGAGGTAAATAAATGCCCGAAGACGGGCTTCGTCAAGCTGCTCTTGTCAGACTCGGAGGTTACCTGAGGTGGTGAATAGCCTTGTACGGTATGGTACGGTACGGTACGGTACAAACGATCCCTGGTGGGTGCTCTGGTACGTCAGGTAAGATACCTGGTAGGTAGTTACCAGTTTCAGATGTTCCTTCCTTCCACTTGCTGTTGGGAGCAATCCGCCGAATCCACTCTCTCTTGAGTCTCAGGTGCTGGTCCTTTTACTTCCTTTTTCACAAGCCCTTCAACTTGCTGTCATCCAATAATTTTCAAGGGCTTTGGGCTCTCTATCCGACCTCTCCCTCCTCTCAGTCTCAATTCCATCACACCTCATTCGGTTGCACAGCATGGCGGTCCCAGAAAAGTGTCACAACTCGTGTCCATTTGACAGCACCGACCGCAACCCACGTCTGTCTCTCAACTGAGTCTCTTCATTCAACCCCAAACCGTGACAGCTGCTTTCAACATGCGTCTCGTGGTCACATCGACTGAGCCGCAGCGCAGGGCGAGGCAGAAATCGGCCGTCCGGACCAACCGCCCAGCTCCGGATCAGTCATCGGCGAGGCAATAGCCGCAGTCTCTACCCAGCGCCGCTGAATGAGCGTCTGGAATTCGTCAGCACCAGCCAGAGCCTACACACACCAACGGTCCCGAACGGGTATGGTTGTACGAGGTAGAATGGCTCGCTCATCAGCACGTCCAGACTGCTTGGCCAACCAATGGTCGTATTCGCGTCGGCAAGCCCTCGGGCAGCATGGACAACTGCTCCCTTGCATCGCTGGATTTGGGCAATTCCCGACGACGAGGGAGCAGCACCACAGTCATCAAGGTATTCTGCACCACGCACGTGGTGCTTATTACACGGTTTCTTACCTACACATTCCCGTCATTGCTCAGCCGAGCACTTTCTACAGGCGGACTTCCGATTACGAGTTTACTTATTACACCTTCACAACGAGGAGCCGAGAGCCAAAGCCTATCCGGGAGGATGAGGAAACGGCTTCAGAAGCGCCAGTGCAGCCCACAACCCTACCAAGTCGTCAGTTGGGTGCTTGCGCACGCCTCCACCTGTTCACTCCGTCTAGAATCGTTCCCGTCTTGTCCGGCGCTTTAGGTCCGTCGTTTCCCGGATCTCCACACCCCGCAATCGGCGGCGGCAGCTGAGGGCAGGTCCTTAGATCAGGCGGTGCCTATTTGACACCCAATTAGCACCCTTCATCAGCTATATTGGCCCTACCAGTCAGCCAGTCACCAATCCGAAATGTGTCCCTTGCACCGCAAGTGCGACATACTCCCGGGGTGACGCAACATCAGGCCGATCAACCGAGATGCAAGTAAATAATAGGCTTCCCGGGTATCGTCAATCAAACAACTCCCTGAGCACTGCATCGTGCTTCCCCCCGCATCACTTCCTGGCCGGTACAAGGTAACCCACCTCACGTCTATTTCTATCCGCAGCACATCAACCCCATCCATCTCATCAACTACATGGCTCAAACTAATGCTCCGGCGCCGACGTCATGGGAGGTCACTTTCACCATTCCAGTGCTTGTCATTGCACAGTGCAGGCCTAGGTCTGGACTCAGCCATATCCTACCGACAGAATGAAGATCCATAACAGTGCAGCATGCAGCCCATCAGCGCAGTACTTGAGGGAGCCAGCCCGCCATGGCTCTGTTTCGGAGCCCGTCGTCCGAACTTTGTTTTCGGCTTGTTTCTGATTCCGAGCTCGCCGCGGCAAAGACAGAGAGAGAAGCGCACCACGCGTTGGGCTTTGCTGCATCGTGTTGTGCCGACTGCCGAGGGCGCCTACACAAAGCCAATGCACTGGGCACTTTGGGAGATGGAAGACGCCTCGGCTCAACTCGCACAATCTCGTGAGGCTTTTCATACCATCGCATCTTTCCACACACTCTTGTGCTGAACGTTGGCCGAGGCGGGCGAGACTGCCCGGCGCCAAGACAAGGCTGAGGTTTTGGGTACCCCGCATCTTCATTGTCCAATCGGATGGAACTCACGACAAGGGAACGGGTTCGCTGGCACGTGGCAGCGGTGGGGCGCACCTACAGCCTTGCCGAGTTCAGCGGGTCCCGTCTCGCGCTCCTAGGTTCCAGTTAGGTAGGGGGGTTCCCGGCCAACAACGACGGACGGACTTGTCTTTGCAACATCATAGCCGGCGAGTCTCGTCTGCAAGACTCGCCGTCTTTGCGGTGGGCATAAACAGCTGTGCTTCCTGTCTCGTGTGCCTCGGTTTCTCAAGGGATTTTCGCCCGCTTGCCTTTGATGGCTTGGTGATGGGTCGCTGCGTCTATCACTTAGGTCGTACAGACGGACGCGGTTGGAGAAGAGAAAGGCTAAAGATGGAGAGGAAGGGCAATGCGGAATGAAAAGCGGCAGGCTGCGGCTTAGGTTGTGGTCTGTGGAGGCGTGGGGAGGTTACCAGCTGTGTGGAATGGGAAGGTAGGTATTGTACCTAATCAGAGGGGGTGGGGGACACGATGTAATGGATTTGGATTTTCGGTGAAGCTCTTATCCAGTTCGTACATAGGTGGGCTGCGGGTAGTAGACCTGTAACTACCGGATGCGGCGGTATGTAGTGGGCTGCTAGAAAAGGAAGGTACCTAACTATCATCACACTGGACACCTGGCGCTTGCTAGTACATTTTGGTACCTTGATAGGTAGATTGTGATGGTTGAGCAGAGCCTTGAACCTGCTTTGGTTGTAAGTTCGAATTTTAGCTAATCTCATAAAAAAGGATAGAGAAATTGGCGAGGCGTAGGTCCCCGAATAGCCGCCTTGCTCGGGCATAGGTTTAGGTAAGGTATCTCGTGTATTGTACTCCTAAAGACATCTTCGGCGCATGATATAATGAAGTCAGCGACCAACACCTGAAAGGCATTTTTTGTGTAGGCACGCTTAGCCCTGCCCTCGGGTACGGTAAGCTATATTATTGCTTCATCCGGGGTCGATTGATGCAATGACGTTGGAACCAAGTATTAAGTGGACATCTAAGTGAGCTGCAGGGAAGCAAGAGGCCCCGGCAAGTTGGTTGGTGAGCCGCGGGGCTGCATATTGATGGGCCCGTGCCGCCCGGGCACGCCGCACGCCGCCACGCCGCCACGCCGCGCATGGCCTGGTGGTCGCAGGCGGCGCAGGGGCCGAAGCATTGGGCCAACGCAGTGAACAGGGGTACCAGACGGCTGGCTAGGTGGGTAAGGTAAGGCTGATTCTGGTAGGTCTGAATGATGGCCGTCACATATCCGAGACTTTACTGACCATGAAGGGGAAGAGACTCAGAGGTTGGTGGCAGGAGTGGGTGTGTCGGCTTTCTCGACGACGATGATGACATGCCTCGTTACTCATAAGCTACCTTAACACGTAACCTTTGATTTGTCCTTGCACGCACCCTCTCCTGACCGGGAAATGGTTAGCCGGTCGCCTACGACATTCCGATCAAACATGCACTGCCGTCCCCATCCCTGGATAGTTTTCATGTTGGTACGACATGTAGAGGATGAAGAACCCTCAACCTGCCGCCAGCGTCGGAGCGTCACTCGAGCATGGCGGTATCAAATGGAAGATGATACCCGCATAGGAACACCGGTTCCTATCATCTGCACTGCATCCCCCAACTTGTGACTGTGATGCCTGCACTCGGCAAGCAGGTCAGCAAGGAAGTGATGTCAACAACACAACTGAATCCCGAGTCCCCTGAGTCAGATAACACCCCCCACTGGTAGTCCTGACTTCAGCAGTAACCCAGTCGTCACACAACCACCGACGTCTTTCAAGCACCCGGGCGACTCCAAGACCACCAACCGCGCACGACAACGATGGGGACATCGAACTACCTTATGGGACGACGAGATTGGTATTAATGTGATAACCCGTAAGTAGGTAAGGTGAGGTGAGGTAAGGTAGGGAGGGGGGTGAAGTGCCAGGTAACCGTTTACTATGCCGTGTAGTGTGCTGGGAAGGGGAAGTGTGAAAGAAAAACGACTTTGAGGAAAGTAAAGCAAACGCCCCCGATCGATGACCCCAAGGTGATATCCGTCCACCGTCCGTTTCCGCCCGAGAAAAAAGACATATCGAAGATCTCCCAACACCACCCAAATGAGGAAGTAAAGAAAAAACTCGCCAAACCCCTGCCTGCCTGCCGCCTTTGCGTGCCCCATCGCTGCCCTGCTCCTTAAAACCCATTTACTTCGCCAGTCTCCACGAAACCATGTTCTTTTTTCCCCGTCCCTTCCGTGATTGCGTCCTATATACTACCGCGGTCGAAATAGATGCGAGATCGTGCTGCAGTTGAATCTGTGGTTGCCTTGTTTTTGTCGTTTGTTTGTCGGTTGGCTGGGTCAAGTTGCGCGGACGATGCTGCTTCCAGAAGCAAGCGAGCACCCAGAGAGTCATTGCCGTAGTCGTCCGTCCCGTATGGTGCCCAAGGACTGCCCACTCAACCCAGCTCAACCCGAGTTACCCGAGTAAAACTAGGTCAGACGCCGAAACAGTGCCGAATGCCAATGCGCCGGAAACCCAAGAAAAGGACGCTTTCGTTGCCCATCCCCCGCCCTCCGCTGCTCCGTGTCCGCCTCTTTTGTGCAAGCAAGCATGAATGACCAAGACTCATGCGCCCACTCCCGCTATTTCCATTTCCGAAATACGCCCATCCTATCTTCCCGAACCTGAAAACACAACCCCCCCCTTTTCTCACATTTTGACGACGCCATCCTGCTGATGTCCGTACAACCGCCCGCGAGTCCCAACATCCTGTTGAGCGAGCACAAACCCCCGAGACTCCGGATCCGAAACGTAACCGATCGTTGCCGTGACGGAGACAAGGAAACAAACAAAAAAGGGAAATTAGCCCCAGACGCTAGCCTGGACACCCAGGCCAGGCTTGCTGCCCCAGCCATTGGGACGAGCGCCCCAGCCGGAAAAGCCGGCATTGGGACCCTCCGGGGCGGCCGAGGACGGGTTGGCGGGCGGAGCGCTGCCCAAAGCGCCAGTCTCGCCGCTGCCGGATGCCGCGTAACCGTGACCAAGGGGCGACGCGAGCGGAGTGGTGGACCGCCTGTTCAGAGCCGGGTTGGTCGGCGTCCCGGAGATCGAGGGGCGCGTGCCGATGGGTGCCACGGAGCCCTGAGAGGGCTTGCTCCCGGGGGCAGCTTGGCGGGGGGAAGATCCTCCGGGAGACGAGGCGCTGGTACGCGTCGACTGCTGGGCTGCCGGGGCATCGTACGCACCCTTGCTACCGGGGTTGGACTGCGGGCTCGAGTTGCTGTTGGCCCGGGCCTGCTCGTTGCGCTCGGCGGGCTGCGATCCCTGACCGGCCTCGGCCGCCGCGGACTGAGAACCGGCATCCGGATGGTGCAGGGGCGCACGACCGTATTCGTACGCCAGTGGGGAAGGGCCGCCGCGCAGACGGGGCGGTCCAGACGGAGGGCCGGGAAGGCCGGCTCTGGAGGTACTGTTCTCATCGACGTACCCAGCGGCTTCGGCGTACGGAGCGTCTCCATACAGAGCACCGCGTTGCTGGGCGATAAGCTTTCGGCGATCGTCCTCGGACAAGCTGCCAGGGCTTATGTTACGGTCAAGCCGGTTGGCACCGTACGGCGTCTCGGGAATGCCAGCTATAGCAAAGACTCGAGTCAGCCCAAATACTCAATATTTTGTCTCGTGACCCAGCCATGTGAGATGCCCGCCCATGGTTTCCATCCTTTACAGAGTTCAGGGAGCACAGGATGAAGGCCGTCGAACCGCACTTGTGGTGCAACACAGTTGAGAATAGAGTGCCTGAGCTCCGCAGGCGCCGGACGCGTTGTCTTTCAATGACTTTGTTTTGTTTTCTCGTTCTGGTAGGAAGACTGATGCTATACAGAAGAGGGCGGCCTACTTCGGTTGTATTGCTGCTCTTGATGGTAGTTCCGCAGCTCTCGCTCCCGCTGAGCGGCCATTCTCCTCTTGGCCTGCATCATCTGCTCTGCCTCGTTGGAGCCGCGCGAAGGCTGGTGCCGCTGGGAGGCGTAGAAGTTCTGCAAATTCGAGCCCGGGTGGGAGCTGCGCGCGTCGCCGAAGTCGGCCACGGAGTGGGGACGGGGGCCGGGACCAACAGGCGGGCGTCCGTCTAGCGTTCAAAACATCGGGGGTCAGTGGGTCGGCCTTGTCGACGATGACCCGGCCAGTCCCAGGTATACTCACCGAAGACTGGGTACACTCTGGCAGGGACGGGATAGGGTAGAGACTCACGGCGGCCCCCGGCACCTCCAAACATCTTGCCGCTCTTGACGAGGTTGTCGATGGCACGGTCGACCTCTGAAGGACCGGCAGTCAGCTCTGGCACGTTCTGTTCCCGGTCCATGTTTCCACATCCCAGTGCGCCGAATCGCCCAGGACTTGCGGGTCGAGCTGGGAAACGTTTCGGGCGGCAGTGCTCGGGCACCGAGATTGGAACGGGAGACTACATACCCTCTAGTTGATGGGTGAATGCAGCGGATTCTTCGCGCGGGATGGCCGAGCTAGCACCTGTAAAAGTGCGGGTTAGCGGACGGATAGTCCAGCGCGTTGACAGCGTGCATGCACGAACCAGATCGCGCGGGCGGCGGAGTCTGGTGGTCCCAGCCAGCCTGGCCCGAGGGAGGCCATTGCGAAGGTTCGTAGTACGCCGACATGGTGATGAGGGTCTGTCGAGGCTGCAACCGGAAAGCCGCAGCGTGTATTCGTATCGGCAGCAATGGGAATCCAAGATGGAGAGTTTCAACTCAACGTGTCGACTTTGCGGCTGATTACCTAGGTTAGCATGCGTAAGACGCAATGCACGCGGTGGGCGGTGCGCAGGGACGACGCGACAGCAACATGCGTTAGGCCAGCTCGTGGTCGGGCTTGGGTCTGCTTGGGGCTGGGAAAGGGGGCAAGGAGGTTGCGGCGCGAGGAGGTTTTGGCTGGGCTGTGAGTGGCGCAACGAGGGAAAAAAAAATCATTTCCCGCTGCGGCAAGCTGCCCCCCAACGTGCGCATTCGCGGAATCGCACTCACCTGCAAACCAACGCTGCCTCGTTGAGATGATCCCGATCCGATCCAAAACAAAATTGATTGGCAAGACGACCCCGGAAAGAAGGGAAAAGGGGAAAGAAGGGGGGATCCGGGCATGCAACCCTACGCGCGGGCAGTTTTTTATGTCGTGAGCCGGGAGTGGAGGGTTGCTCCAGAAGGAAAAGGCCGGGGAGATGAGGTTCTTAGGCCCGGCGAAAAGGACGGGGCGCGGGTTCGATCCGCCTGTGGATGGTCAATGGTGGACCGTGGTCGCTGCTGCCAAATGGGTGCAATCCCCTTTCGGTTCGTTCGTGGAAGGCGCGCACCGGGGCAGGGTACCAAAGTGGATTCTCGCCGACGAGGGAGCCAGCAGGGTGCGCCTGGGCTGCTTCTGGGAAAAGGGGTTGCAAGTCAAGAATCCACACTGAATCACGAATTTCTACGATACCGCTGCCCTCTTTTTCCCCAACAGTCGCCGTGACTTGAGTACAAAATATATGACGAAGCCGACGGGTTACCCAACTTCTCACAAGCAGGTTAAATGGACGTCCCATTTTCCAGATTCGGTACCTATCGTTTTTTTGGGAGAAAAGCTTCAACAAAGATACTTCGTGCTCCGTATCCGTAGGGATTTGGGATATCAACCGGTATCCCTACAGGTACTCCGTAAGTTCAATATTTCCATTGTTTACCGAGGCCAATGCCATGGATTTTGGGGGATCAGTTTTGTGGGTTTGGCAGTACCTTTCAAGTTTCAACGCATTATCGTTCTGGAAGATTTCCTTTTCCTTCTGCGGGAGAGCATGCAGCAGCTTTGTGTCTGATGAGGGTCGAACATGCAGCCACCTCTTGGCCTCACAGCGGGAATTTCTTTGACGATGGCTTCAGCCGGTGCGATGGAGATTTGCAACGCTCATCTCGAATCAACGACCAAGGTGACGAGGAATCGGTGGCAGGGCCATCACCGAGCAGCGTCCATGCTCTGAAGAAGCCGACACCCGACCAAGGGCGGGCCGGTGCGGGTGTGACGGGCACCCGGTATCCCGTACCGTACAACAGGGGCCATGGTTCCATATTCGTCACCCCCCAGACACCGATACGGGGAAGCCGACGAAAGTGGTCATTGAAGTATTGAGGGACCAGCCGACCATTGGCGCGGCGAAAATTGATTCACAAAGCTGCCCGTCCGACCGTGAGAATGGGCATCACTGCCATACTTTCGGAAGTGATGAAGTCAGCCATGACGAGGGTCAGGCCATCGAGACGACGATCAAAACCCCCACTCGTCGGCGACGCTATTTTAAGCTAACAACGCTCCTCGGAACGGACAGGGTGTTGAGGCCAGGCAGGGTGCATCGCAGGGGTCGTGCTCCGCGACCGTTGTCCACCTCGAACAGCATGTTTCTGGAACAGGTCGTTGTGTCGACCTTAATAAAAAGCATCGAGGATATTTTTGCCCGGAGGACAAGGTTGACAGATCTAGGTGCAAGAACGGACCTCGGGGTTGTCGAGTCATGCATTCCAGTCGAGTGGTCCCGTCTTCGTTGTTTGTGAACCCTGTTTTCCATTCACTGCGGGGTGCAGAGCGGGCAACTCGGCCAAGATCAACCCGCGTGCCGGCACGGAATCCGAGTCTCAATCAAGTCAAACTCCAAGTCCCCCTCGCGAAGCTCACGATACCGAAGTCTCGATATTACCGTGCGGCTCCTCAGCTTGAGAAGGGCCTCGTGCGGCTATCATGCCGAGAACCTGGAAGCTACACATCCAGCCCGTGTCGGTTCTTGCCGTTTCATCTGCACTGTATCAGCGCGATCTCGCTGCAGGAAGCCGAAGAAGATCCCGCATGCCTTGGGATGGAACCGTTCTACTTGCCCTTCAAACCCATTTTCAGCTTCCTATTGCGTCCCGAGTGGTTGGAAACGGGGGTTGGTACCGCGCCATAGGGCTGGTGGGCTCGTCCCCGTTTGAGGCGCCTGATGTCGTCACAGCGGCACTGACTTTTCCTGTGCAGCGCCTGTTTCGATAAAACTGAAATGGAACGATTCCGCGATCGAGGGTTCCACGCTTCATCAATCCGGAACTGTTAGGTGCCTGGAGCTGTATGTCCCCCGCTGGCCGCAATACCGGTACCCTCCAGCCTCCCTTCCGCTCCCTCCCGGTCACAGGGGTGCTTCGTGTGATCCTCTCAGGAAGTCTCCCGTCAATCTTCGACACGATGCCGGTAACCACCACAGCACTCGCGACATATGCTGTGACGAGGGCAGTCTCCGTTTCCAAGCACAGGAAAGATCACGGGCGCATGATGGGGAGATCACTCTGCTGCGATCCCACGGCCACACAGCCCTCCGTTTTGTTGCCAGGTCCGTTTCTTATTTTCGCCGAGCCGCCGCATGCGACGTCGCAGAGTTCTCTGCTCAGACTCAGCGTTACTGTCTCTTCCGATGCTGCCGCACTTGTTTCTCAGGAATTTTGAGACTGACATTCCATGTGCAGTATCAAACTCTAACTCTCCAGCACACTCAAGGCAGGTTGAGTCGATTATTTCCCTCGCCATACACAGCACGCAGGCGATCGCCCAACAGCAAGCCAGCCGGGTGGTAGCTCGAATCTGACCATTCGTCGACCTCTGTCATTGATGAGAGCAGGGCAACACTCGGCTGGTTGCCCATCCCCACTAGGCTCTTAAACAAGACACACCTGGTTTGTTTCACCAGGGATACTACCGAGAAGGAGCCGGAAGAGACCTGCTACAATCTCTCATGTCTGTCGTCCTGTCCGCCATCCAATCCCAGGAGCAGTGCTGCCGACGGTGAACGAATCGGGCCCCTCGGCACCTACCATGCTGCAGGCTGGAACTGTCGTCACCCGCCCCCCACTCACTGCGAACCCGATCCGGTTGCTTTCGCTTGCCAGCTTCTAGAAGGCTGATGCGTACATAGTACACAGTAGGTCAGTTGTCCCTATTCGGCAATAGCTAGGACAAACCGCTCACAAGAAACGTCTGACCCCTCAGGAAGGTACTTACATACAATGGCTGGGTTAGCGTCGCCGTGCCTGCAACAGTACTCCGAGACCGCCTCAAGAGTAGACCTTTCTTCGAGACGGTATCATGCGCCTCCTTCGATTTACGGTGCGGCCAGCTTGTAGCATGGCAACCGCCAGCCCTTGACTTGCCGGTCAGAGAGCCATGCACGAAAGCAAGCGTACTCAAGACGCTGGGTGTCTTCCAGCGATTCCCTCTCCAACTTCGTCTACAATCGGTCGCTACCGCGCTGGCCAAAGAACTAGGTACTTGGCAGCGTGGATGCACGAGGTCAAGGAGGATAAGGGCCTTTGCGGGGAAGCCTTCGTCTTGCGTAATTCGTTCATCGAACGCGGGGGCCGCGGTTCTGCAGACATTGGAGGACCCCCGCGGCGCCGGCTCCGGACCCCACACCACAATCATTTGGCGCCGGGGCCGAGATGATTGGTCGGGTGTGGGGCCGTGTTCTCGACCGCCGCTCATCCGCTGCCCTTTTCAGCAGACTTTTTTTTCAGCTCGATCACACCTTTTTCTTTTCAACCCATCGTGTCGAAAATAAAACCCGACCCGCGACCGATAGAGATCTTCTCTTGTCTACCTAAGTGTTCTTCTGCACGGCCGATAGTCCGCTCGCCGTTCGAGTCTCTCCTCAGAGCCGACGGGACGTTGTTGCAACCACAAACGGGGCCGAAGCACCCTCCTCCATATGTCTAGCTCGACATCGGCTCTCCTCAACCTTCCCACCTCATCGGCGCATCGCTGGATGTGCCGAACCAGACCACAGTGATTGAACAGCAAGCGACTTCAAGTCTTTGCGCTTGCTTAAGGGGACGTAAGAAAGACTGACTCGAGCAATACGTAACATTGTGCATCTCGCACGTCACCATTGCGCTCTGAGCTACTGCAGTCAAAATCTGCAGCAGTCTGACGACCTTTGGCCATCCATCGATCCAGGCTTGTATGTTTGGTGAAACCGGATCCTGGCAGACTATCCACGACCGCATTCTCACGCCACTCGGACTCGCGACCGAATCCGCCGACGATCAGGGTTATCAGTTGCTCAGCTCCGCCGACGACATGGCCGCCCAAGCAGAACCCGACGCCACGGCCAACAAACATGGCTTCTTCAGTCCCGACGTGAAGGAAGACGAGCCCAATTACGGAGTCACGGCCGAGTCCTCCAACAACAAGCATGGCTTCTTTAGTCCCGACGTCAAGGAAGACGAGCCCAGCTACGGAGCCACGGCCGAGTCCTCCAACACCGTCGGCGCCTCCCCGTCGGCGCCGTCAGACCCCGAGGACGCGGCCGTCGCTGCAGGCCTCTCGCATCTCGAAGCCCGCAGCAAGCACTGGTACTCGTACTTTGGCACGGTCGACTTCTGGGCCGTCATCGCCATCGGCCAGATCCTCTCGCTCTGCATCACGGCCACCAACACCTTCAGCAGCTTCCTCGCGGGCGTCAACACCAACATCCCGGCCTTCCAGACGCTCTTCAACTACGCCCTGCTGGCCCTCATCTGGCTGCCCATCGCGCTGTACAAGCAAGGGCCGCGCCAGTTCCTCTCGGTCGCGCTGCGCGACGGCTGGAAGTACCTCATCCTGTCCTTCCTCGACGTCGAGGGCAACTACTTCACCGTGCTGGCCTACCGGTACACCAACCTGCTCTCGGCGCAGCTGCTCAACTTCTGGGCCATCGTGTGCGTCGTCGTGCTGTCCTTCTTCTTCCTCCGGGTCCGGTACCGGCCCCTGCAGATCGCGGGAATCCTCATCTGCTGCGGCGGCATGGGCGTGCTGCTCGCGAGCGACCACCTGCAGGGCACCAACGGCGGCGCGGGCGTCGACATGCTCCGGGGCGACCTGTTCGGCCTGCTGGGCGCGTCGCTGTACGGCGTCAGCAACGTCTTTGAGGAGTGGTTCGTCAGCAAGCGGCCCGTGTACGAGGTGCTGTCCTTCCTGGGCATCTTCGGCGTGTGCATCAACGGCGTGCAGGCCGCCATTTTTGACCGCGCCTCGTTCGCGAGCGCCACCTGGGACGGCCAGGTGGCCGGCTGGCTCGTCGGCTACACGCTGTGCCTGTGCCTCTTTTACTCGCTCGTGCCGCTCGTGCTGCGCATGGGCAGCGCCGCCGTCTTCGACGTCAACCTGCTGACGGCCAACTTCTGGGGCGTCATCATCGGCACCAGGGTGTTTGGCTACACCATCCACTGGATGTACCCCATTGCCTTTGTCCTCATCATCCTCGGCCTCGTCACCTACTTCACCGCCGGCAGCATCCTGGGCGACTCCAAGAAGCCGTGGCTGGGCGACAATCAGAAAGACGGCGTTGCGGGGATCGGCACGGCCAAGCTCAAGGCCCTGAACGAGGCAAGGAAGCAGGGGCTGGCGGGGGGCACAACGGAGCAGCAGGTTTGAGGGTATCACTTAAGGGGTTGGTGGTGGAGGTGGTGTGGTGGGGAAATAGGGGTTTGTTGGAGGGTGGAGCTCCGCACGTAGGAGAGTGCTGTGGAATAATTTTGTTTCGTCGCCGAGATGGTATGATGATCTGTGGAAGTAATGGATGTTGGACTCGAGGCTGATAATGAGGCGGATCGGCGTAACGGGTTAGGGTTCACTCAACAATGCATCCTCCCTTCCCAACCCCAACTGCCGGTCTGACAAACAATTCAACTTCAACAAAGCAACTCAAGCAAATGACTCACTGAGATGCCATTTTGAATGAAATTGCCTAACCACAGATACCTGTATACCTATCATCGACAACCTCCATCCATTTACTCCGCAAATCACACATTCACTTCAACCATTCAACCGAGCGAGGAGATCGGAACCCGGGCCAAATACCATCCTCCTTGCTCAACATGATATCCCCAACTCCATCCCCAACTCCATCCCCAACTCCATCCCCAACTCCATCCCCAACCCGCTACTTCGGCTACGGCAGCAACCTCTGGAAGCAGCAGATGTCCCTCCGCTGCCCAACCTCCCCCTTCGCCGGCATCGGTCGCCTGCGCGGCTACACCTGGTTCATCAACGCTCGCGGCTACGCCAACATCGCCCCAGCAACAACAACAACAAACCCCGGCTCACAACCCAAAGATCCCGAAGCAGAAGTATGGGGCCTAATCTACACCCTCTCCCCCGCCGACGAAACCCGCCTCGACATCAACGAAGGCGTGCCTTTCGCCTACGAGAAGCGCCTCCTCCCCGTCGAGTTCTGGCCCGCGTCCCCACAACAGCAGCAACAACCACCACCATCAGCACCTAACCAGCAAGGAAACAGCGCCATCACTGGCCCGGACAACATGACCCTGACCAAAGAAACAGCGCAAGCAGTGGACTTGCTAGTCTACATCGACTTCCAACGTAACCAACCAGGCCACCGGCCCCACGCCGAGTATGTGCACCGCATGAACATGGGCATCCGGGATGCGCTCGGGGAGGGGGTGCCGGGGGGTTATGTACAGAGGGTGCTGCGGTCTTATATTCCGGCTGATGCCGATGCCGATGTGCGGCTGGGTAATGAGGAGGCGGAGGAGGCGGTTGGTCTGGTCAACAAGAGGCAGGCGGCTGGGTATATGGTAGGCGGTGTTGTTCCGGGAGTCGGGCTTCCGGCTGCGGGCGTGGCGGGGTCTGGGGTGGTGTCGGGCTTGGAGATGCCAGTGCGGGGAGAGGAACGGGTGAAGGGGGAGGAGGGAAAGGGGGAGGAGGGAAAGGGGGAGGAGGGAAAGGGGGAGGAGGGAAAGGGGGAGGAGGGAGAGGGGGAGGAGGAGGAAGAGGATGAGTTACCGGAACGGGCGAGCGAGGTTTGCTATGCGAAGCATTTCGGGGTTTGGGGGTAGGGAGATATGCCTGGATGAGGCTTGGGGATGGTTGTGCTTTTTTGAGATGGTTCTTTGCTGGAGATACCCCCCGTGCTCACTCTGGCCAGCCTAAACGGCGAGGTGATATCATAACCCAATCTACAATTTGGGTATAGATGTGTTGTGCAGACGCTCCATTTTCATCCGGTCGTTGCTCGACTACAGATATGCCGGATCAGTCATAACAATCGAATTGTTACGGCATTGAGCACCGAGTTAGCAACTCTCAGCCAGTGTGACTAGATTGGAAAAGCAGCCTGAAGGCAGCTGATACCCGGCCATACCTTTCTCAGAGGATGGCATCGGTGTAGATGTACATAGTTCAAGAGTAGATCGAGACCAGGTGGATGAGCACCCCCCCGGAGGAAGTCATTTCAGGTCCAGGCGGACAGAATAGATAAATGGAAGGAAGGGCAAGGCCCCGAGCAAGACCAATAGGACAGGGGCGGAGGTTGCCTACCACAGGATCGATCGGCTTGATGCCGAGTGACCCTTGCCATATCGAGATGAGGCAGGACGGCACTGTAGAGGCTCTACGGTACAACGTTTCATGTAGAGGTAATTACCTATAGCCCCCCTTGACCGAGTTGTAGCGACCGCCAATGGCATGGCGCAGGTCATGCGGGCTGAAGGAACACAACCTGGAAGGTAGATCGGAAGCTGGCGCAGACGAACGTCCTCGGCGCAGGTCATGGTTGATGACAGAGCCAAAGAGACTGAAACCCACGGGGTCGGCATATGATAAACAGGAGTCATGGCGCATTTTTGACAAGATTGGGATTGAGATGCTTGGATGAGGTGAGTCGTGCGCTGCAAGTAAGGCCTCGAAGGTACGGAGTACTTCCCTAAAAACCGAGAGGAAGCATCTTGTTGGCCGAACATATCCAGGCTCGCCAGGCCAGTTGTTAACTTCTTGCTTTGTTGCGAAGCAAGGAGTCCAGCTTAAAGGTCCTATAGTTAATAACCGAGGTCCGCGAGGAGGGAAAGTTGGTCTGATGGTCACCTGAGAAATTCTGGCGTGCCATTAGTGGCGTGCCAATCCAGCCGGTATGTTCTGATATTTTGTGCCAGGAACGGTTCGAGATCATGGCAATCTCGAGAATCGAAATCCATGGCGCGCCAAGCACGGAGTAACGGCACTTACCGCCACCGATTCTTGGCAGAAGTGAAATCGCGTCGCGTCGATCAGCTCGACGTCATGTCTGCATTTCTCGAACATCGTGGGCCCACGGTGAACACCTCACCCGTCGGGCCTACCTGGGTTGGATTTGGCTGGTCCTCCTGCCTGGGTAAGGATGTAGATAACTTGTTGAAGGGAACATTCTTTTGAACACTGGAGATTCTCGAAGCATCGGCTGACCACCGGGAAGTACAGTAAAATCTTCTTGGGGCAGGTATACCTAGCAGCCCTGATTGACGATTCGGATTTCCGACAACTGTCACGGGCCCAAGCTTGGCCCAGCACGAGGATCTAGACACCGTATCGTTGAGACACATTGTTTTTCTATTTCCCAAGTACTCAACTCTGGCTGGCAAACAACGGGGACTCTGCCAGGTCTTTGTGGAATGTGGACAGGGTCAAATCACTTGTTTGGTTTCACCGTTAGAATCACTGCGCCACATGGAACCGTCAATTGTGCACAATGACATGGTCTCAACCCAGTCACTGTTGGCAGAGTTCATTGAACAATGGGCGAAGAAAGGGAGTCAGTATGATGTGGATGGCTCTGGAAGTCGCGATTCGGTAGTGTCACTTCCATCCGGTCTCTTAGTGGTGCCTGAGGTAAGACATCGACGCGGCCACAACACTTTGAAAGGAGTAAAAGATGATGGAAATGCCAGGCGTTTTGCTCACGGTTCTAACTTTCGCGGCCTTGTCGCGGCGCTTCCCAATCCATCCCTCTGCAACTGCCCGATCTTCTGCTGCTGCACAACGGGCAGTGCATCATACAACGTGGGTAGCCGCAAACTCTACGTACGCTCTACAACCGTCAAGTTTCTGAAGGCAGACCTATCCCACGAACTTCTGTGTGCCACCGTCGACGGTCACGAACTGCGAACCGCCTACTTTCCAGCAGTGCGTATTTCCTTCACTGCCTCGGCCTTCCAACAACCAGTGTGCAACTCATGCTTTTCCAGACTCAATACCACCGATCAAGCCGACTGTTTGCCTCCACCGATACGTCTACCGATTCTGACCGACCTAAGGCACCCAGACAGCAAAGCTTGCGTCTGCACCGCCCGCAACCGCAAACAAGTAGGAGACTGCTTTCAAGTGTGACGCCCACAGTAAAGACGCCTTTTCATTCCTCAAAGGTGGCTGGCTCAATATGACGACACCCACCGACCCGCGGGAGCCGCCGATGGCCCAGTTGCCGCCATCTTCTCCTACTCCCCCTCCGCGGGAGCCTCTGAAATCGTTCGGCCAAGAGTATCAGTACGCGGAGACCTTGCAGAACCCTTATCCCGAGGTGGTTTTTACCGGGCCATCGAACCCGGCCCGGGGAGCCGCCTCAACCTCACCCGCGATAGCGGGCGTCGGCGACCGCACCCAAGAGGCAAGCAGCGCCAGCCACGATGCATTCTCGTCCCACCGTCCCGATACAGCCGGTAGTAAGAATACCGCCCTGCACGAGGATATCTGGGTCGAGCCCCGGGGCGCGCCGTGGTACAAAGCCGTTTCGCCCAAGAAATGGGCAATCGTCATCGTCTGCACTTTGGGAGTCACCGGCGTCGTGCTGGCCATCCTCGGTGCCATGAACAAGCTCACCCCCTCAAGGTCAGAGCCCACCACCGCACCAAGCCCAGACGCTAAGAAAGACGGCCGCTGACCGCTGACTTGAGCAGCAGCTCGTCTGATCAGTCGTCCCCGACGGATAACAGCAACAGCACATCAACCGCTACGATATCCAGCTCAACAACCACTTCCTCAGCCACTTCCTTACCCACGGTACGTCCCCTTTCTTTCCTCTTCCCTCCTTCCTTTCCCAACACACCCCTCCACCCTTCCCCCCCTTCCCCCCCTTCCCCCCCTTCTCCCCCTTCCCCCAGAAACAACAAAAAAGAAGCCCAAAAAACACATACCACTAACGCACCCCCGCCTCCCACCCACCAGAGCCCGACAACCCCAAAACTAGACTGCCACGACCCCACCACCTTCCAAACCTCGATAACCTGGATCGGCACCGAGGTAGGCGCCTACAAGGGCGAGTTCGCGCAGGCGTCGTCGGCGGAATCCTGCTGCGACTCGTGCCGGACCCACGCGCCCGGGGGCGGCTGCGCGGGCTGGCTGTACAACGCGGGCTCGACGTTTACGCCGTGCACCAAGATCATTGTTACGCGGGGGTCCACCGATGACAATGACAATGACAAGAAGGGCGGTGGCGACGACATCTGTCCCAAGGGGTATGCGTCGACGACATTCTTTGCGAGAGACGGCGGCGGGAAGGGGGGCGGTGGTGTCGCGGGGATGGGGCCGTGCGGGAGGACGATGGAGGTTCAGGGGTAGTTACGGTACGGCCGGAGATATGGATCATGTTTGTTTGGTGAGGGCGATCTGCTTTGTTGTATTTGCATGGTTGTGCTTCGGGGGGGTTTCGGAAACAGGATGGCAAGAGGAAGGAAGGAAGGCCGTTTTTCTTTGGTCATGTTGGCGACAGACAGCATCGCGAATCTTTCTTCGGGGAAACGGCGTGTGGGACTATGCAAGAGAGACATACCCCCAAGACAGCGCATTCTGACCATGATATCTTCGGTATATACGGCTGTAACTTGAGAATGGAGCATCAGCCGTCGATGCTGCTGGGTACGGCTGGTTCGTGAAGTAAAGGCAAGGCTTATAAACGAAACGTAAAAGTACAATGAATTCCCAACAGCCCTATCTATCAGACCATTACCAACCTACTCCAGCTATAATCCTGCCCATCATGTCCCGTTGCAGGCACAAAAAGAGGAAAGATATTTGCAGCAGCACGAGGCAGCAACCCTGTCACTCCCTGGTCTGTCTCCATGCTTGCTGAACTAACTTCACTCCTCTTACAGCCCAGATCACGCGCCTCTTCCATGCAAACCCCCTCCATTCCGATCAGAGACGGAGCAGCTTGGCAGCGTACTGCTCAATGAGCGGCTCGTTGGGGAAGCTCATCTCCTCGAGCTTCGCGGCGTAGGGGGTCGGGACGTCGGCGCCCGTGACACGCTGGGCGGGGGCATCGAGGTAGTCAAAGGCGTACTCCATGGTCAGGGCAAGGATCTCGGAGCCGACGCCAAAGGCCGGGAAGCCCGACTCGACCACCATCAGGCGGTGTGTCTTCTTGACCGACTTGACAATGGCCTCGACGTCGATGGGCTTGACGCTGCGCAGATTGAGCACCTCGACCTCGACTCCGTACTTCTTCTTGAGGTTCTCGGCGGCGACCAGCGACTGGCCGACGCAGCGCGAGAGCGTCACGATGGTCAGGTCCTTGCCGGCGCGCTCGATCTTGGCCTTGCCGATGGGCACGACGAAGTCGTCCTTTTGCGCCGCCTCGGACATGGGGAACGACTGGCCGTACAGGAGCTCGTTCTCGAGCACCACGACCGGGTTGGGGTCCCGGATGGCGGCCTTGAGTAGACCCTTGGCGTCTTCGGCCGACCAGGGCGAGACGACCTTGAGGCCCGGCACGCTACCGTACCAGGCCGAGTAGTCTTGCGAGTGCTGGGCGGCGACGCCGGAGGCGAAGCCGTTGGGGCCGCGGAAGGTGATGTTGCAGGGCTGGATGCCGCCGGACATGTAGAGGGTCTTGGCGGCCGAGTTGACGATCTGGTCGATGGCCTGCATGGCGAAGTTAAAGGTCATGAACTCGCACTATGTAACGGTAGCGCCAGGATCAGCCGTACAGTTCTCTTTTCACCCGCTCTTCTCAGAAGCGTGAAAGGGGATGCGTCAGTCGGACCGCACGTACCACGGGGTGCAGCCCGCTCAGGGCGGCGCCGACGGCAAGACCAGTGAAACCCATCTCGGTGATGGGTGTGTCGACAATGCGCTTCTCGCCGAAGCGGTCCAGCAAGCCCTTGGTAACCTTGTATGCGCCGTTGTATTGGGCAACCTCCTCGCCCATGACGAACACCTTGGGGTTGCTCTCGAGCTCCTCGGCGAGCGCCTCGTTCAGGGCGTCGCGGACCGTGTACTCCTTGACGCCGGAGGCATCGGCATATGACCGTTTTTGTATGCTGGGTACAGCAGAACCTCTGGCGAGGAACGGGGAGGGCGCGGCAGGGCGGATGGCGGAGGCGCGCGCGGTGGCAGCCAGCCTCGCCGCTGGTCGGAGGTAGCGCGACATTGGCGGGAACCTTGTGCTGGGGGAAAAAGGAGAACGGAGAACGAAAGGGAGAACCGGATACCGGGTGCGACACCGCCGGAAAGGGATATACACTCAATTGAGATGCCCGTTCGCAAGAGGGAACGAAGCAAGCGATATGGCCGGCAGACGGAGGATTAGGCGGTCGGAGCGTGGAGGCTTGACAGTGACAGAGGGAATTTTTATTTTGCAGCAATCGAGAAGCTTGACAAGCATCCGGACTTTGACGTTGAACCCCAACGGATAAATCTGCGCTAGTGCAAGAATGGCTTAGTGCGCTGAGACCTTGCACCGCGCCCGGGAGCTTGGCCGCCGAACTTTGGCCTGAAAGAGCGAGCTCGAGCTGCACTCCACTCAGTCACTGCACGAACTCGGCGGGATCCAGATGCAGAGATAACGGCGCGTCGATTGCTTGACCATCTCAACTTTCAAGTCCAAAGGGATAGTACGGGTTACGAATAGGTGGGCAGTACTTATACAGTACTTGTACCTTGCCTTGTACCGCGCATGGAGGGCGCCGGTTCCCTTCGATTTCCGGACACTGGAGGCAGTGCATCCATTCGAGAGCAAAACACTATCAAACGAGACCATTGGAATCGCAGCGGCGAGGCCAAAAGGGACAGCGAGGCAAATAATCTATTACGGTATATATACATGAAGCCCAGGCCAGACGCCATCGCCAGGCGTTCTTGTCGGTCCGGAGGTATTAAAACGGACTATACCACTCCAGCACGTTCCCCTGCATCCGCCCATCCGCATTACCGTGCAGTCCTTTTGTCATTCCCATCATGTCGTGTCCAGCCAGAACAGCCCGGCCTCGTTAATTCGCGGGCTTGCGGCCGACCATCAGGTACATTGGGGTGAAGAGGTCCTTCTTGGCGCCGGCGACCAGGCCATCGGCACCCTTGGCGAGCGAGTCGGCCGTCTTCTTGGTGCCCTTGGGCGCAAGGCCGATGGTTTCGAGGAGGCCGGTGAAAACGTGCACCGCCCTGCGGCCCGTGTGCGTCATGCGGAGGACCGTGAACAGGTCCCAGTACGACTGCATGTACTTGGTCTCGCCAGCGATGCCCCAGTACCAGGGGATCGGGTCGGGCCGCCTCGCGAGGTCCTCGTGGTGGAGCAGCTCGAAACCGGCGTCCTTCATGGCTTGGAGGCCCTCGGAGATGGTCACCATGTTGGAGATGCCGTTGCCCTCCTCGATCGCGAGGCGGATGTCGCGGTGCTCCAGGTTGTTGTTGTCGTAGTTGTCCGTCATCAACCACTCGTACACGCCGAACACGCCGCCGGGCTTCAGGGCCCGGTAGATCTCGCTGTACACGCCCACGAGCTTGGGCGCGTGGACGGTGGCCTCGATGGCATAGACGGCGTCGAACGACTCGTCGGGGAATGACATTTGCTGCTCAGGTCAGCGCGCAACCCTGGGCGAGTCTTGTCCTTTGGATTTTTTATCGTACCATGAAATCACCCTTGACAAACTTGAGCTGGTTCGAGAGACCCTCCTTCGCAGCATACCGCGTGGCACGCTCGATCTGGTAGTCGTTGTTGTTGAGGCCCGTGATATGCGCGTCGGTGAACTTGGCGATCTCCCTCGCGGGGCCACCGACGCCGCAACCGACATCCAGCACCTTCATGCCGGCTTGGATGCCAACCTTCATGGCGAGGTAGTGTTCGTGGCGTGCAATGGCCTGGTAGAAGGGCTCGCCGACAGAGTATCGGCAGAAGTGGAAGCTCTGGCCCCAGCCATACTCGTACAGATCCGTCGCGAGGTTGTAGTAACTGTGCAAAGGGCAGCGGTCAGCACCCCGCCCAGGCTAGGTCGAAGGACCATTCGGGCGAACTTACTGCCTTGTGAGCGTAGCATATTCCTTTGTCCGCATCTGATTGCTGTCAGTCAGCATGGGCTGCTGCAATTGATTCTATGCGCCTGCCAGCGTGTGCGCGCACCTCTCTGTCTGCGTCGGTCTCTGTCTCTGCCCGCTTGTTGTCGAAGTGCTTGAAGTATTCGTCCACCGCGAGCTTCTGGGCCTCCTTGTTTTTGCCCATAATCGCAGAGAAGCCACCGGTAGCCTCGCTCGACTTGCCGTGGAGCGCCTTCATGAATGCGGCATCGCGCGCGTGGTCCTCTTGTTCGAGGGACACGTTCTTGGAGGGAGCCATGTCTGCGCTGTTGGGGGCTTGGAGGGACGAGTGGTTCGGAGTACGAAGTCGAGAATGTTGAAGGACTCGAGCGAGAATGGAATGGAATGGGTGTCGACTTCTCCTTTTAGGTCGGAGAGCTCAGGAAAAAAAGTTTCAGGACCCCTTTTATTATGGGCAACATTCACTGGCCCAGCTACGGCAAATCGACAGGGGGCATGCTGCAGCACGGCAATCTCCTGGATCAATTGGGCTTGCCCCCCCACAGGCACATGCAAGTGAAGCAACTTTCCACTTGGAACAAGGAACAACTGAATGGTGTCAAGGCCTCGACTCCGAGATGCGAATAAGAACTCGGACACCGTATTCGGTTCTAACACTCGTCGGGTATCCTCCATTCCTACGTCCACAAGCATCTATAGCGACGATACAAACAAGTTGAATTTGACGTCGCTCGCCGGCGTCAGATCCCGCTCTCGGGAACTGGTCAAAAAGGAAGGCGGTCAGAACAAGAACTCGAATACGAATAAGATATTCGAGAGAGCTCGGACCAAACTCCCAGGAATCCAAGCCACAAGTTGAGACTTGGCGGTGGCGGCCGATAAGCTGATCAATCCAGCCACAGCGACCTTGGATCCCTTCGTCAGCGCAGCGATTTATCAACCCCGGTCCACCTTTATCATCGTCGTCAACAAATCTTCAGTATCCGAAAACACGACAACAACGCGCCACCCACGATGCCGCCCCAAATCAAACAGGACCTCAACCGCTCTGGGTGGGAAACGACCGACTTCCCGTCGGTGTGCGAGCAGTGCCTGCCCGAGAACCCGTACGTCAAGATGCTGAAGGAAGACTACGGCGCCGAGTGCAAGCTGTGCACGCGGCCCTTCACCGTCTTCAGCTGGTCCGGGGACGGGCGGGCCCACGGGCGCAAGGCGCGCACCAACATCTGCCTCACGTGCGCGCGCCTCAAGAACGCGTGCCAGTGCTGCATCCGCGACCTGAAGTACGGCCTCAACATCATCATGCGCGACGTCGCCCTCAACATGGCCTCGGCCGGCCCGCAGAGCGAGATCAACCGCGAGTACTTTGCCCAGAACAACGAGCGCGCCATTGAGGAGGGCCGCGTCGGCGTCGAGGAGCACGAGAAGGCCGACGAGAAGGCCCGCGAGCTGCTGAGGCGGCTGGCGCAGAGCAAGCCGTACTTTAGGAAGGGGCGGGAGGTAGACGAGGAGGGGAATATGGTCGCCGGCGCGGGTGGGAGTGCGACGTGGGGCAATGCCGCGGTGGGTGCTGGCATGGGCGGTGCCGGGCCGATACGGACGAGGGACTCGAGGGCGGCGGCGGTGGCGGGTGCCAAGCCCGGCGCTAGGAGAGGACCGCCCATCGCGAATGCTCCCCCGCCAGGGCCGAAGGACTGGATACCGCCCAACGACCGGAATATCATGTCGCTCTTTGTCACGGGCATCGAGGACGACCTGCCCGAGCACAAGATCCGCGACTTCTTCAAGGTGTTTGGTAAGATCAAGTCGCTGGTCGTGTCGCACATGACACATTGCGCATTTGTCAACTATGAGACACGGGACGGCGCCGAGAGGGCTTCGGCGGAGTGCAAGGGGCGGGCGGTCATCGCGGGTTGCCCGCTGCGGATCCGGTGGAGCGTGCCCAAGGCGATTGGCACCATGAACAAGGAAGAGCGCGCTCAGATGCTGCACGATGGTCGGTCGGCCTTCCCGCAAGCAAACCGGAGAGGCCCGCGAAAGGCGATCGAGAGCGGCGCCGCTCAAGGAGGCGATTTAGCGGCTGCCCAAGGGGACGATCTCTCTGGGCTTGTTGTCGCTGCGCCGCCCGGGGCATCCGACGACGTACAATACGCAAGCCTGTCTGGCAACTAAAAGCCCAACGTTAGGCTTTGTCTCTGTCTCGAGCACGGCGTTGAGGGGTATCAAGGCTGGGTCACTGTTTGGGGGCGCAAGATGTATTTGGTGCATTGCTGTTGGGACTTACGTCCTGTTGTTACATGGAGGGGTATCATAGCCGGCTTATGCAATACAGGGCAGGATGCTGCCACATGACCGTCGTCCACGGGTCTCAGCAAGTCTTGCTTGTCGTCCGCCCAGCCGACAACATCCATTCCGGTTCCTCTCCTCCGGCTACCTCTCCGAGCAGCACTTCACTCCGTCCACCTTGATGTTCTTATTTCCCAGTTTCACGGTGTCGTTGTCGCCGCGCTCGGTGTGTTCGTGGATGCGGAGTTCTAGCGAAAAGCCCGTCAGCAACCGAGTCTGCATGTGGCAAGTCTCGACCGAAAAAGCCACCCACTGTATGTGCTTCCCTCCCGTCTCCCTTGAACAAGGTTGGTCTTGAGGAAAGTAGCAATCTCCTGGGCCTGTTGGATAGCAGGCGGAATCGACGGATCTGAGGGCGGGAGAGAGGCCTTGTCCCGGAAGCCCTGTCGTATCTGTTGCCTCGCGGCGCCGAGCATTCTAGTGTCGCCTGGTGCGGAGCGTTAGTCGGCGCATGTCAGACATGTTGAGTGAGTTCTTTGGTGTTTGTACAATACCTTCAAAAGCAATCCGTGCCGCACGCAGCAAGTGCCTGTACGCTTGTAATGTTGTCATGGTTGCTTGTACGAGTGCTTGTCTGATTTCCGGTCGACTGTGCCTCTTCTTTGAAGATCAGACCAGAACAGAAAAAGAAAAGGGCCAACAGGAAGAAGGAGATGTTCTCTCACACATGCGACAAGTTGATGCAGCGAGGCAAAGGCAGGGTTCCGGCAATGACAGCCTTGGAAGCCGCTTGATTGGCCAGAGACTTTTCAGTGGAGCCGACTGTAAAATAAATTCCGACCGGGAACCACCAAAAACCTGGATGCCCCTCCATCCCATCGCACATTCTGCGACGGCAATCACAGCATCCAATCATGGAGGCCACCGCCCTACCCTTTGTCCTGCCCGCCCTCCCCGAGGACTGGGAGGCCGAGAACAACTTCAAGGCCATCGGCAAGATCGCCCAAGACGGCGCCACGCAGCGGACGCTGGAACCGGTCGGCCCCTACTTCCTCGCCCACGCCCGCCGTGCGCGGCACAAGCGCACCTTCTCCGAGGACGACCGCATCCAGGCCCAGGAGCGCGCCAAGAAGGTCGAGGACAACGATGAGGGCGAGATCAGCGAGCCCGAGGACCCCATGATGCTGCAGCGCGACGCCAAGGACTGGAAGACGCAGGACCACTACAAGGTGCTCGGCCTGTCCAAGTACCGGTGGAAGGCCACCGAGGAGCAGATCAAGCGCGCCCACCGCAAGAAGGTGCTCAAGCACCACCCCGACAAGAAGGCCGCCGCGGGCCGCGCCGACGACGACAACTTCTTCAAGTGCATCCAGAAGGCCACCGAGGTGCTGCTCGACCCCGTCAAGCGCCGCCAGTTCGACTCAGTCGACGAGGAGGCCGACGTCGAGCCGCCGACCAAGAAGCAGCTGGCCAAGGGCAACTACTACAAGCTCTGGGGCCACGTCTTCAAGTCCGAGGCCCGCTTCAGCAAGGTGCACCCGGTCCCGTCGTTTGGCGACGACAAGTCGACCAAGGACGAGGTCGAGAACTTTTACAACTTCTGGTACAACTTTGACAGCTGGCGCTCGTTCGAGTACCTGGACGAGGACGTCCCCGACGACAACGAGAACCGCGACCAGAAGCGGCACATGGAGCGCAAGAACGCCAACGCGCGCAAGAAGAAGAAGGCCGAGGACAACGCGCGCCTGCGCAAGCTGCTCGACGACTGCTCCGCCGGCGACGAGCGCATCAAGCGCTTCCGCCAGGAGGCCAGCGCCGCCAAGAACAAAAAGCGTCTCGAGCGCGAGGCGGCCGAGAAGAAGGCGGCCGAGGAGGCCCGCCTGAAGAAGGAGGCCGAGGAGAAGGCGTCCAAGGAGGCCGAGGAGAAGGCCAAGGCCGAGCGCGAGAGCAGCAAAAAGGCCAAGGAGGCGGCCAAGAACGCCGTCAAGAAAAACAAGCGCGTGCTGCGCGGCTCGGTCAAGGACGCCAACTACTTTGCCGAGGGCGATGCGGCGGCCGCCACCATCGACGCCGTCTTGGGCGACGTCGAGCTCATCCAGGGCAAGATCGATGCCGACGAGATTTCTGCGTTGGCTGGCAAGCTCAGCGGCCTGACGGTGGCTGGCGAGATCAAGGGGGTATGGAAGTCGGAAGTCGAGAGACTTGTTGCTGCCGGGAAGCTCAAGGAGGGCGAGGCTAAGGCGCTTGGTGCTTGAGGAACGCGTTGGGTGCATCAGAAGATCTATGGTTGTCATGATCACGACTTGAGGCTAATAGATGGCGTTCAGAGAGCAAAATGCGACTACTGTGTCTGGCCTGTCTTTCCGTGATGCCTCATGAATAAGTATCCAGTTCCCGAGGCATAGCCTGCCTTGCGAATGTCACTGCTCCAATAACGAGACCAGAGAAACGGTTCTTTCTCGCCTTGGTTATCACCTCGTCCCTTCCGGTCTGGTTGACCCGGCGGCATGGAAATATCAAGCAGTCCTGCACTTGCCAGCATACCAAGGAAAGAGAAAGAGAAGACCATTGATAAGGCTCGAGCTGACCCTTCGTTTTTGAAGGACTCTTGCGCTCTCGCTTTGTCCACCCTCACGCTCGACCAAACATCATTCTTCATCTTTCCATGCGGCTAGCATCATTTTCTCAGTGCTCACAACCGCAGAGAAGCACCCGATCCAGCCACCTCAAACTTTTACAAGTCGGCACGACACGTCCGCCATGGCCGAACCACAGCAGCGCGCCAATTCAACGCCAGCACACTGGCGACCAGAAGCCGCGCCCAACACACCGGAACTCGTAAACCGCTTGGCCACGGAAGAAGACCTGGATCGGCTGAAGGACATCACGGCGAGAGCCGTGACGGCGGGCGACGGCACCCTGAGGGGGGCGGAGCTTGCCACCGACGCGGAAAAGTACAGGGCCGCTTCAAACAGGCGACTGCTGGCCGCTGTCCACAACAGCCACCTGACGTGCATCGTTGCCGAGGGGGTCCGCTGGCTGGAGGAACCCACGACGATTATCGGGTACTGCTCCCTGCTCTGGGTCGAGCACACGGAGCATGACGATGGCACGGAGGAGACGAACACGGGAATGCTCCCGCGTGTGGTACAGGTTCGGAATAAGCACTTTCCGGGTGAGGTCCACTCTCTTCTGTTTGTTTTTATCTTCTTTTCTCTATCTGTCATGTCTATGTTGGCCTCGCTTGCTGTCTCACACCTCTCCTGCTTCTTGTCTCTTGATCCCCATCCCGTTCTGAGAGGCGTCCAGCTTACATGTCATGTCCCTGATGGTAGGTTGGAACCCCCCCGACGAAGCGTCCAATGGATACGAGCCGGACTTACAAGATGACAGCGTGTTGTTGCACAACACGATCTTCAGGGAATACTGGGTAGTGCAAGACTTGATTTCCGACCCGGAGCATGGGCATCGTTTTGCCCTGGACATGGTGTTGTCGCCTATCCTCGAGATTGCGGACCAGGAGCGAATCTTGACCTGTATTTCGGCCTGGCCCATGTCCGACACGAGCGATCTGTTGTCGATGGGGTTTGAAATATGCGAGCAGTTCACGGTTGGTGGGGTTACCATGGCACGGCTGCGCAGGTTCCCGATGGACCTCAGCCCCAGCTCGTCCAAATCATCCGGCGACGACGGCGAGGAAGTGAATTAGACGTGTGATCAACCTGACTGGGGGAGGAAGCTGAGCGGCAGGTGCGGGATAGCGTAAGGGACAGCATAGCGGTAGTATCAGACTTTTTGTCACACCAGAACCCGCGCATCATGTTTGATGAACCCGAGTTGACTTGGAAGGCAAAAACAAAACGCATTCAGGCTACCTTACCTAACCCTCACCACCTCCGCTCACTCCCCCCCAATCTCATCTCGATCCCACTGCACTGCACAGCACTTACTCATACACATAACAAAACGGCCCATCCACCACACTGACCAGATCCCGAATCCTGTACACCCTGTCCGCCGCAACCCCCAAGTCCACCACATCATCCAGGCTCTGCAGCCTCGACGGCGACGACCCAAACCCGACCGGCATCATGCTCGTCCCGCCCGCAATAACCTGCAGCCGGCCGGCCAGGTCCTGGCTTTGCCAGACGGTCCAGACGCGGTCGATCATGGCGTGGTGCGCCCAAAAGGCCGGGTCATTGGGCGACGTGTAGAAGTCGCCGCCCGGGTCGCCCGCGATGGTGAAGTGGCCTGCCGCGTGCACGCCCATGGTTACGGTGGTAGTATTTGTAATGAAACCGCCGGCGGCTTGCATCGTGTCCTGGAAGGCGCCGATGGTGGCGGTGGAGGTGATGAGGCGGGCGATGTTCTCGGTGCGGGCGTACCTGCTCGAGAGCTGGTTGGAAATGTCGCGGCGCAGGCAGCGCGGGTTGGAGCCGTAGCCGTCGGGGCGCGGGTTGCGGGGCGGGGGCGGGTCGGTGGAGGGGGCGACGGGGCCGAGGTGGATTGTTATGCTGTGGGAGAGCGAGGGGTTAGGAGGGGTTGGGGGGTTGGGTTGGGCTGGGGATGGGGGGGGAAGAGGGGAAGGAGTAGGGGGATGAAGAATGAAAAGGGGGCGAAGGAAGAAAAAGGGGGAAGGACGAAAAAAAGGGGTAAAGGATGAAAAAGGGGGCAAGGATGAAGAATGAAGGGAGGATAAGATAGAGAGGGAAGAGGAAGCGGGACAAACTTCTTAAAGGGACCCGTCTTCACGCAGCCGCCGCCGTTGCCTGCGGGCGCGATCCCCGACGCGCGGTGCTCGATCTTCTCGCCGTTCCCGCTGAGCGACGTGTCGCTGCCGTCAAAGATGGGCGACTTCTCTGGGTCCTGCGCCCAGCGTCCCCAGTCCCAGTACTTTATCTTGTCAGCTGGACAGCTACCTCGATACAAAGGGGAGGAGTCCCTTACCGGCTGAGTCCCGGTGTACCCGCACTCTTGCTGGAGGGCACGCTCAAAAGCCCAGGTGTAGTAGCGGTGCCACGAGAGGAAGTTTCCCTGGGAGGATTCAAGCGAGTCAGTCTTTCCCTGCTCCATAGGTACCTTAGAGACGGTAAATCGCAGAGGTGGCATACTGTGCCGTGGATGGTCAAGGTCTGGTTCATATGAACGACGACAAAGTCCTCGTAGCGCGACTTGGCGCCGGGGAACTGGACCGGGTCCAGCTTGGACGGCTTCTGCATGACGCACAGCATGGCGGCGATGTAGGCCTTCTTCTCGCTGGCCGAGATGTCGCCCCTGAAAGAGCTGTCAGCTGAAGCTCTAGCACCGAGGCAGCATCATAGCTCACCATTCCCGGCGCACTTTCAGCTTGTCCTTGGTGCATGTAGCTGACTTGGCGATCTGGGCGTCGATGCTCGGCCTGCCTTTGTTCTGGAGGTCCAGCACCGCGTCTGCAGACACCAGGCCGGCGAGCAGAAGCCATGGGACTGCGAGCAGCCCGATGAGGGTGAGGCGAGTCATGGTGGCCTGGCTTGCAACAAACCTGCTTGACAAAGAAATTAGGCATTCGGAGGAGGAGGACGCTCGCTCATTTTATTCTTTTTCGACCGCCAGCGTCCCCATATAATATATTCCTCGGCTCTCACTGGCATCCGGGCTCCAATCTTCCATACAACTGTTCCTATGGGGACCAACCCCCTGGTCGGGATGCTCCCTCGGCAAATGGAATGTCTTCGCCAACTTTATATTGAGTTGATAATGCAAACCTCCAGTTGGGGGCTGGAGAGGGCTTGCTAACAACATAAACAGCAGGTTGGCTTACAGTGCTCACTCCAGTGTAACTCACCCTCCAACCCTCCAGTGTTGTTCTTTCGGATCTCGGCAGATGGCAGCAAGTCTCGATGGTGTGAATGTTGTGTAATGGATGGTTGTCAGAAGTGTGTCCAAGGTACCATCCCAAGGTAACCTTAGGCTCGAGCAAGTAGCCGAACCGTGAACGCCAGCCTGCCTTGGCGGGATTATTATTTCGAAACAACTTGGCCGGCAGAAGAAGACAGCCGAGACTACGATTCGTGCATCCAATTCATTGGGCGACGAGAGGCTTCCAGTTTCGCAGCGCTGCCGACTGGTCCGGGAAAATGGATGCCAATCTATCCGGCAGCTGGTGAATCTGGGGTAAAATAAGGTACCCATATTCCGTGGAGTAAAGTACGGTACCTGTGGCGGCTGATGATTTCTCTTCGGCTGCAACCTGCACCACCCCGTTCTATGGCTGTCATCAGTTGACGGGTTCCTGTCAACTATATGTGAGTTGCCGTCCACCAGCTTGCATCAAAGGTTGCATGGGCAGCAGTCTTGACTCACTGTTGAAGAAGAGGTCTCGCTGGTGTAAGTTGACCCCCTCTGTCAACCAGGCAGTTGTTTTCAAAGAAGGGCACATAACGTGAATAAGAAGTGACCCACCCAAGGCAAACTTTCCCTTACAACTCACAGTGATGACTGAACGACCAGCTTAAGGTAACGTAAGGCAGCCTCGTATTCCAGGCCAGTGACCCGGGAACTGTGGAGGAAAGCCCCTGATTCAGGGGTACCAACTCTCGCATCGAGACTGGCGGACATGGTTGGTAGCTACCTTAGATGTCCACTACCACCTTGAAATCGATGATTACAGTAGGTGTTTGCAAAAACCTGCGTCAGATCTCAAGAGTCATGATTGATACCAACAAGTGGTTTGTTTGCTCTGTGACTTGTTTGCTGGAATATAAAACCCAGATACCATCCTTTGAACCCATTCAGCATCTTCAGCAGATCAAGCAACAACACCTGAGTGTTATCCCTTAAAGAGAACATAACTAATCCTGTGCACTGATACCTCCTCCCGCACTGGCTAGGTGGTCTTCAATGTTGATGAAGTCACGCAACACTCGCAAGAGCAAGGCAGAGCCTGTTCCTCGCTATTTGGGGTGCTTCATGGACGAAGCTAAGCAGGTTGAAGGCGTGGGTTCAAGGTAAAAACGAGGGTCTTAATTCGCCGGCTCCGTGAATGTGATCCGCAGAGCATCCTGCCTCTTCTCCTTCCAGCCCAGCCACCTTACTTCCCTTTTTCACATCCTCGGTCATCACAAGACACCAGGCACATCCAACGTCGTTGACATCAACCGCAGTTATGCCGCGAGCCAAGTCCCAGGCCAAGCCAATCGTCGTAGGCGGCCGCACCTATCACCCCGAGTTCCCGCCCTCGGAGCAGGACGATGTTGAACGGGTCACCAAAAGGTTCAAGAACATGACAAACGACCAGGCGGCAGCCGTCAACATCACCGAAGAAGAGCTGCGCAACTTTGCCAACGTCTTTCCCCGCCTGTACCAGGTTGCCCGCAAGAACCGGGGGCGTCTCCAAGCCTGGAGGGAGGCACACGAAGATGTCATCCAGGGCTGGGACGTCGCCGACTTTTTCAAAACCAAGGAAGACGACGAGAGGGACGGCACCGCACCCAGAAAGGCTGGTGCACCCCCTGAAGCGGTCGACGAGTTGCTCCGGCAGCGTAGGGCCGATGCTGTTGCCCGCATCCAACAGCAGCAGCAGCAGCAGCAGGGGGATGTGAGCCGTGATAGCAGCCTTTACGATATCAGCGGTGGAAACTCCAAGGTACGTTGACCCTAGGATACCTCCTTAGCCTTTCGTCGGATCTAGGGCGCACAAATCCAGAGTCGACAAACCGTCAAGAACATGAAAACACCGATCCTCTTCCCTTCTTCCCCCAGATTCTCTTTCCTTTCTCTTCCACCGACTGATTTCTCAACTTGTCGTTCCGAGATTCCCATCAAGCATCACCCACCTCACACACAAAAATTCACACATTACTACGTTTACAATGCCTTTCACGATTCTGACAAAGAACTTCGATTTCACCCAGCCTCAGACAGAGCCCATCGAGTCCCTCGAGTCGCCTGCCGCGCCGGCCGCACCCGCCGTTGAAGCCCAAGCCGAAGCCGAAGGCTCCAAGATGGCGTCCCCTGCCCAGAACAACGACACCATTGACGACACCCACAACGGCCTGACCAATGAGTTTTACGAGGCTCTTGGCTCGGTCGCGGCCGCCGGATTCCAGCTGCAGGAGGAGTTGTCCAATGCCGCCGCCGCCGACAAGCGCGAATACTACGAACACGAGCTAGCCAATTTCACCAAGAAGCTCGACACCGCAGCTCGCCAGGCCCAGGCGCGTCGCGGCGCCACGCTGCCGGCCGGCCCGGTAAACAACGGGCAGCAGAACGGATCGTCGTCGTCTTCGGCTGCCACTGGCACTCCCTCTGGGTCTGCCCGGGTCCTTCGCAACAACAGGAAGCGCGGCCACAACCTGGCATTGGACGAAGAGGCTGCTGGAGAGGTGGACAAGTCGGGAGAGAAGGAGGGGCGTGCTCTCAGGTCTAAGCGTGCCCAGCGCGACGAGAGGGCGCAGCGTCGCAAGTAGGAGCTGGAATCGGTGACTTAAGAGTATGGGAGTATTTCATTCGCGGTCTGGTGACGGGGTTTAAGTGGCTTATTAATCGCAATGGATGAAGTCGGATGAGGCGGGATAGCTATGGTTTGTTTGCACTTTGATTCCTCGAATCGGTGTCTTGGAGTGGAACAGCAGTTGCCTTGGCTGTACCTTAAAGGCTTAGGTGCCTAGGTATCAAAGGGGGGGGAAGAAATGAACTGAGAATACTACATCAAAGACTGGAGGCTCGCTTTGTCGGGGTGAATTCTTTCTTGAATTGACAATGGCATTGTCGATGACTCTGATGACATGGAGGCAGTGATGGGTCTGGTTTCCTAGTTGGATTTTGCACGGGGAAACGGGAACGCTTCAAGTCAAGCTTGACACTTACTCGTGGTTCTTGAGTATTACCAGTAATCAAGGCTCCTTACAGAACTTGAATGTCCTCATTGCGAATATTCGTAGCTCCGAGCTTCTCAGATGTTAAGGCAAGTTCTGATCGGAGTCGGCAGACACAAGATGATTGATGATTCAAGTTTTGGTGCGACACACGGATAGATTCATTTTCAGGGCTAGAACTGGGCAGGTGATACGGGACCGTCCAAGGTCTCCTATGAATTCCTACGATCTGTTGGATCTCATCTCAAGTCCGAGGTATAGTAAAGGTCCAAAGGTCAGTATGCCACTACTTCAACGTTCATGGTGTCAAGGGTGTTGAGAGGTCGGCAAGCACGGTTGTTGGTAATTTCACTGATTTATTGACTCAAAGGGTGCAAGGTAGGTACCTTAGCTGCCGTGATTGTTGGTGACGGCGCAACGGAGACCGGGAACGTCTGGTGCATGTGACTGTTGTGAGTTCACTGAGACGTAAGTAGGTACGTGAAGAGAAGAGGGTGTCTTGGGCTGAATACCACTGAAGGAAGTTATCGAATGTTTAACGTGTAAATTCACCTGCGAAGAACTAGTAATGAAGATGGGGCGCTGGTGTGACCAGCCGCGCGTCGAATAACTGTCAAATTGGTTGGCCAGAGCTAAATTGTTCTTTGGTGTTTCACTGACTAGAACTTTGACTTGGCCGAGTTGACTTCCGTCGCTCCTTAGTACTAAGTTAGTAGTCTGCCAGTGCATCCACATGATGGCTTCGTGACCCACTCTCTCTTTCTCAATCTACCTTTGTTAAATGAGTCCTCAACGCTTCAGATTTTACCTGGCGGGAGTCAGTAGTGAGGCAAAAGGTGGATAGATAGCTCTGTAGCGTCACAGTTTGTATGCAGGGAGTCCATTAACACACGCTGTCACGTGTTCTTCAAGCAGGAGAAAATGTGCTGCGATCAATGCCCCGCACGTTGCTGGATCAACTGGTTCCGATGCAAGGTTTCAAGCAGGGCCAGCCTGCTGATGGTAGGATCTGATTCGTTGCATCCTCGAACCCTCGTCGCGTCAACCCCACTCCCCTGCAAGTCTGATGTCGCCTCATTCCCAAGCGCGGCGGCGATCAACTTAGTTACCAGAGGACAAGCAACTGTCCCGTCTGATCCTTTCCCAAATCCTCAATGCTGCCGAGATGTCAAGCAATGCCGGAAGAGAGGATAAGCTGCCATAGCATGGTATCTGCGGAGTATCCGTACTCTTCAATCTTCATCAGCTCACCTCTCATGACAACCACGACTTGGTTGTTGGTTACGCGCGCTTGCATGGAGATCGGGCTGTATACCTACATCACCTGGAACCTCTGAGCGCCGTCGCATTTCTCGCATGGGGCGGCGCTGAAACGAATGCACCTCCGTGCATGGATACATAATAAGCCTGCAGCACTAGGGTACTGCATCTCCGATTTTTCAAGGCGCAGGTTTTCGAGACACAGCACTGGAACCGCCCGTCTATGACGTCCCCCCTCAATACTCGGCAACTCACAGCTGCCCGGCTCTACTACATACAGTATTTCGCGAATATTTGTTTGGATACTTCTCGCAGTACCTGAACAAGACGTCGCAAATCCGTCGCACGAGAGCGCTAAAAGGTGCTGCCCCTCCACCCCTCTTGCTTGGCCATCAGCGCTCCGGGATCAGCCCAGCAAATCTGGCCCCAACCAGGCCCCTCGTTCGAGAATCCTCGTCGCCCTCGACAATCATACCAGCACTTGTTGACCTTCAAAATCAAGCTCGGATTCGAGAACCGCGACAGCAGAAAAGGTTGGAAACCCCCATATCTGGACGCAGTCGTTGTCCATAGCCGGTTTCTGGACCACAGTCGCCAGACATCCGGAGCGACCGACTCTTGCTCGCACCGCCGCTGGCCCGCCCCTGGGAAGTTGAGCGCAAAGCGTCGCGCCGCGAACGCCTACGGATACCAGGCGACTGAGCCTTCCTCTGACCAGCGGACCGCCCAGTTCCTCGGCGGCGAATCCAGCCCAGTTCCTTATTAACCTGCCATGACCAACAAGTGTCTTGGGTGGCGAGAAGCTAATTGAGCTGTCGGGACAGACCTCGAGTATTCTGCCGCCGACGAGCCCCTCTATCCGACCCTGCCCTTCCCCACCGAAAACCGTCGACGCTGCTCTCGACAAAGGGGCTGCCACAAGCGCACGACCTGGCCTGCCGTCGCCGATCCCGTTGTGTCAGACTTCGCTGTCAATTGCTCAATTGCGCACAATGAACGGAGCGCAACAAACCGACACCCCGGCGGAAAAGCCGTCCCAAGGCGCGACAGCATCCCCTGCGCCCGCGAACGGCAACTCGGCGATCAATAAAAAGCGAAAGAAGGACGGCCTGAAGCCTATTATCACCACAGAGGGTCCTGGGTACGTGCATTGCGCTTTTTTGCCCCGCTACAAGGATAGTCGAGGTCTTGGTTCTCTTTCTGCACCGTTTCTAGAAGGCGGTTTGCCGTCCTGTGTGGGCTGTGGCTCGATCTGTCTCCCATTGCGCAGCGCGCGCTGAGGTGGCGGGGTGCGACAGGTCGGCCATGGGACCCATAATCCCCCATGGAAGGGGAAATCGCAAGCCCCGTGCCATGTGCGCATTTGCTGCGACATCACACAACACCGTCGCATGGGTTTCTCGAAGTCTGGTCACAGCTCGAACGAGGGGAGCTGGCCTGCAGATTTTCGTTGTGCCTCTGGCTCCAGTGAGCTCGAGAGTGGGCATCCTGCCTCGCGCCAACCCCCGAATCCATTTTCCTTTTCCCCCCTCCTTCTATTGCCCGCTTCCGATCTCACCCCCCCGCCAGGGGCTGAGGTGACATCGACTTCCTGCCGTTGCTTTCAAGCCGGCGAAAGACCAACACAACCCAACACCCTTCACTACCTAGTTTCTACTGGCCCCGCTGCGAATTTGCTGGCGACGTCGAAAGATGAAGACGATGCTTAAAACAAGGTCCCCGCTTTCCTCTTCTCCCCGCTCCTGCCCCATGCACTTGGTTCAGTTCTGGTCGCCGAGAGTTCGTCACCGTGCACAAGGACGCAGGCCCGACCCTAAACCCCGCCACCCGCATGCTCCATCACCTTGCTGTCGGTGTGCTGGGCGGTTGCCTGTCTCGCCTCGAATCGCTTCAATGCCTCCGTTAGACCATATGCTTACACCCCGATTTCTTGCAGGGCTGCCCACTTAGCATCAGCCATGGCGAATTCACCGACTTCGCCTTCTTCGCCAGAGGACGCTGCCGAGAACACCGCCGATGAGGAGGATTCCGAGGACTACTGCAAGGGAGGGTACCACCCGGTAACGATTGGGGAGAAGTTCAAGGACGGGAAGTACACCGTCGTGCGGAAGCTGGGATGGGGCCATTTCTCGACAGTCTGGCTATCGCGGGACAACACAACGGGGAAGCATGTGGCGCTGAAAGTCGTACGGTCCGCCGCTCACTACACCGAAACCGCCATCGACGAGATCAAGCTGCTCAACAAGATCGTCCAAGCGAACCCGAATCACCCCGGCCGCAAGCACGTCGTCAGCCTGTTGGATTCGTTCGAGCACAAGGGCCCAAACGGCACCCACGTGTGCATGGTGTTTGAGGTGCTGGGCGAGAACCTGCTGGGGTTGATCAAGAAGTGGAATCACAGGGGCATCCCCATGCCGCTCGTCAAGCAGATCACAAAACAGGTGCTCCTGGGGCTCGACTACTTGCATCGGGAGTGCGGTATCATCCACACGGATCTCAAGCCGGAAAACGTTCTGATCGAGATTGGCGACGTCGAGCAGATCGTGAAGCGGGTGGTGAAGAGCGAGCCCAGCGACAAGGAGAACAACAGGAACGGCCGCAGGAGGCGGAGAACTCTGATCACGGGCAGCCAGCCTCTGCCGTCACCCCTGAACGCAAACTTCAACCCCAATTCGCTCTTCCCGTCCCCTGGCGCACACAGCCTCGGCCAGATGCTGCACGAAGGTGAGCTGTCCTCTTGCTGTCGGCTCTGTGACCTCTACTGAATTTTATGAATTTTGCAGGTTCCAAATCAAAAGAGCCTTCACCGAAACGAGCAACAGACAACGCCGAAGAGGCACAGAAGCAGCGGGAGAAAACTGCCGATCTTCTTACTAGGGAGGTATCGGGCATCTCGCTAGACAAGGCGGCCACGCCCCTCTCGACGACGGGCGAGAAGCGCAAGGCCGACGACATGCAGGCCTGCGATATCATCAGTGTCAAGATTGCCGATCTCGGAAATGCGTGCTGGGTCAACCACCACTTCACCAACGACATCCAGACACGCCAGTACCGCTCCCCTGAGGTGATCCTCGGCGCCAAGTGGGGGGCGAGTACCGACGTTTGGAGCATGGCTGCGATGGTACGCGCACACTTTGGTCCGCCTACCTTGCTCTCTGACTGACATGGGGCCCACTAGGTCTTCGAGCTAATCACGGGCGACTACCTTTTCGACCCTCAGTCGGGCACTAAGTATGGCAAAGATGACGACCACATCGCTCAGATCATCGAGCTCATGGGGCCCTTCCCCAAGTCGCTCTGCCTCTCGGGCAAGTGGTCGCAGGAGATCTTCAACCGTAAGGGCGAGTTGCGCAACATCCACCGGCTACGCCACTGGGCCCTGCCCGACGTTCTGAGGGAAAAGTACCACTTCAAGGAAGACGAGGCAAAGCGCGTCTCGGATTTCTTGACCCCCATGCTCGAGCTCGTGCCCGAGAAGCGCGCCAATGCGGGAGGCATGGCGGGCCACTTGTGGCTGGACGACACCCCCGGCATGCACGGCGTCAAGATCGACAGGGTCGAGGTCGGCAGCCGTGGGGAGGGTATAGAGGGATGGGCGAGCGAGGTTAGGAAGCGGTAGATGGGGGGCTCGGCTCTACATGTGATCTGTTCTAGACAGTCTCTCTGTCTATCCGTTGCCCGGGGCTGGACGGGGCGGGGACACGCTGTTGGCCTGGTTGGAGGGTTGTCCCATCTCCCCGCCCGAACTTTGGTTGTCGTGATTGGGCTTCCTAAACCAGCTGCGGCAGAAGTGGGCAACGACGGCCGGCAGTACACAGGGTGGCGTCTGGTCTTGGGCCTTCTTTCACCTTCTCTTCCCTTATCCTATACGTCGACAACCTCTTTCCCCCATCCGAAGGTATAGCCTGCCAACTCATCCGTCCATTCAGCGAAAATCTTTTATATCTTGTCTGTCCTGTTAAACGAAGACGATACTATTTTCCCTTGCAATTGCTGTTAGTCCCCGGGGCCCTCTTCAGCGCCCAAACCATCTGGATGCTTTCTGTGGCTGGGGCATCATTCTTTTGGGAAAGAAAAGACAAGCGAGGTTTTTTTTTTTTTTGGTTCTCTTAGATGACATGATTGCATGTTAACATGACGACACGTCTCCCCGCCCTTTTTCCCTGTGCATTATGGCGGGCTGGTGGTTGGAAGTACCATATGTCGCTCTTTGGTTTTTCTCACTTCATTTCTTGCTTTCTCTTAGTTTGTCGATGACGTTGTTATAGGGATAGAACACATTGTGGGTTATTTTTGCCGCTGTTGTTTGCAGTTCTCAGGACTGCGGTTGAAGCATCCTGGTCAAGTCAATGGTGCTGTCTTTCGTTTTCTGTTGGTGTACGATGTCACAGGCGGTACCGTATCTTTTAAGGTACTCCCTTACCTTACTTCATCCGACTATAATATCTACTTCTAGTATCCATCATTCATCAGGTTGGCTAGGCTTTTCGTTTATTATCATCCGGCTATACCAACAATGCCTTACTTGGTTGATATGCCAGCATGGCTCATGGTGGTCTCAATGGAGGTAATGAAAAGCATTTCTCATTCTTTGCCACTTGCATAGCCAGCCCTCTGACCATTCTGTGTATTGTTGATACATCGCGCTGAGTGCCTTGATATGGTTACGGCGGACCTTACTCCCTAGTGATGGAGGGGAGCCGAGGCCTCCCGAGTAAACCGCTTCCAAGGCCGTCCTGAAATCAATCCTTGTCTCCTCCCGCCGTTGCTAAATGTAGGTAGGATATTGCTCCTACTACTAAACACCCAGGCACCACCAGTCAAGTTGTGCCGAAAAAGAAATCCCGTCTTCGTCCACAGCCTGCTCTCCATCAGCGCCCCGCCAATACATTTCCCCCTCGACCGCCAACTAGCGACGCCCTCCCTTCCCCTTTTGCGTGATCCGACGGAAGGCTTCCAGGCCCGCAGACCCGACCGGCCGGAACTCGGGCGCGCCGCGGGACCCGTCAAAGGTGCTGCGCGGGGCGATGGTGTAGCTCGCGGGCAGGCCGGCGGGCAGGGCGCGGTTGGTCTTCTTGATCTCGGGGGCCAGCAGGCGCTCGCGCTCCAGCTCCAGGCGCGTCTTGCCGCCCGCGGGCCGCTGGGCCAGCGTCATCTGCGAGCCGGACACGGCGGCTTCTTGGCGCTGGGCTAGTTTCGCGGCGCTGGTTGTCGAGGGGCGAGTATGTTAGTATGAGGCGTGGGAGCGAAGTGGGGTTGGGTTGGGGGGAGGGGGAGGTGGCTTACGCAAAGTCAAAGTCGCGAGTCTCAATGTGCCGCTTCTTGTAGTCGTCCGTCCGTTTCAGGACTGGACGGCTCCATTCGCCGACGAGGCGCTCGGCTATGCGCTTGATGCTGGGCTCGGGCCGTTTACTTCGTGTATAGAAGTAGACAACCTTGCCGATGCCGCTACTTAGGAGAACCTCTTTGTTGATGGGTAACTTGGCGAGGGCGTTGAAAATGTCACGCTGGATGTTGTAGGCCGGCAAACTGCCGTCATTCAGTGGCTCAAGGAAGTATTTGACCGACTGAAGCAGGTTGGTCTCGGGATCGAGGACCGAGTCTTGAATCGAGGTTCGGTTGAGGAGGGCCGTGACTTGCGGGAGGAGCTTGAGTTTGTGGGTGGCAGCCATGCCCTTCTCGCGGGCTTCGTTGTCAGCCAAACACGCCTTCTCCATTGCGACCTTCAGGTTCGCGATTTGGTCGTCAATCTCGTCCTCGAGGTCCTGGAAAAGATAATTAGTAAGCTGCAGCCCATCAAAAGGGAATGGCAAGTGTCCATACGATATCGTCCTTCTTGCGTCGGCGCTTCGTCGGGTTCTTCAGAGCATTATCCATGGCTCGCTGGATTGCCCGGCGCCGGCGTTCCTCGGGTGTGAGGTTCTCTTCATTTACTTGCTCCTCCTGCTCGACCTCCTTCCTAGCAGCAGCCCGCCGCTCACTGCCAGTAGTGCGCGCCTTTCTGGGCCTGCGCTCGCCTTCCTCCACGTCACCGCCGTCATCATCCGTAGCCCGCGGTCGCTTCTTTGGCCTGCGGCCCTCTTTTGGCTTCTTCACCGCCTCGGCATCGGTCCGCTTGCGCTTGGCAGCTTTCAAAGTCTTTGCGACGTTTTCGTCGATCTCGACGGGGCGCTCTTCGAGAGTGGGATCGTAGTCCTCGAACTGGTCTTCGTCGATTTCCGACAGGATATCGGATTCCTTGTCGGAGTCATCACCAGCATCGTCATTCTGTATCTCTGCAGCCCTATCCTGCTCCTCCTCTTGATGCCTAGGTTCGGCCAGCGAAGCAGCCCGCGAGGAGGTCTCCGACATGGTGGTTTGAGTCGCGACTCAGTTCGAATCGGCGACCGCGTAAAGTTTGGAGAACTGGCGTTCGATGATCTCCTGAAGAGCGGGAAGTCGAAATCGCAGTCGTTGCAGAATGAAGCCGACGCCTGTCCAGTCGATTGCCGGTCGTTCTTCAACCGATGAAGATGTTTTGGTCTCGGATTCTTGACACTTTGATTGTTGCCTTTTGGGAGTCCTTTCAGACTTTAGAGGCCCGGGGCCCTGTCACGTTAGTTTACAATTCAATTTATCAAGTACCTGTTACGGTAATTAACCAAAACAATCAGCCGCGGAATTTCCGAGCCGTTCTGGCAAGGAAAAGGGTGGGGCGGGCATCCTTCCATGGCCGGGGCCTTGTTTACTTCCAGCTTTCATAAGTGGTTGCCACCAACGACGCATCTTGTCGCGCCTTCTGGCACGGTATCGCGAAAGGCAGAAAACGCACCAAACCCACGCCGCCGGAGCCAGCTGCTCGTCTACCTCCTTCAAATATTGCACCACTTGCTACACCATGGAGCGCAGAACATTCGAGGGCCCCATGGACTGGGAATACCAGTCACAACCACCTGTGGACCAGTCTAGTCCTTTTGCAAAATTCTCTCAGAAGCAGCCAGCATGTGAGTTCCTTTTGGATGACTGCGACGATTGCGCGAAGCTGCCAGATTTGTTCAGCGACTGGTTTCAGTTCTGATTCCTACCTTGCTTTGCTGCTCCCCGTCGAGCCACCACACAGCGCATCATGGAAGAGACTAACCAAGCTGTCGACCCGCTAGCGACGTTCAACTCGCCATCAAAGCTCCGCTCACCGAACCCCAATCCTTTCGCCTTTCCAGGCACCCCCAAAGGCCCGCCACTCAAGCCTCAAGAGCACCTTCGGCCCCCTCACGCGACATTCTTCAGTCCTCAACTGCAGAGCAGACCATCAGGCCCGGCGTTCCGGAACCCCGCGTTCACCACCCCGCAGAAGCGCCTCGATGAACTTGTTTTCTCAGAATATTCTGGCGCCGAGTCCAGCCCTGCCATGACCGATACATCAGAAATGCCAGCCGACACCCCCGAGTACGACCGGGCGGAGGAGGACATTGGAAAGCTGACTCTTACACCGTCTGCCGGCAAGACGCTGTTCAGCAAGACGTTGCTACGGAACCATGCGTCGGGGCGTGGAGAGATATTGAGGGGGAATCGAGACAAAGTTAGGAAAAGGAGGCGAACGCAAGGCGATAAAGACGTGGGCAGTGTCCGGCCCCGTCTGCCCCACGCCTCTGACGACTCAGACAGTGATTGGGAAGAGGGATCAGCCGCCGGGACAAAACGAAGCAAGGACGGAAAGACGGGACGGCGGGGTTGGTTCAACAACTTCCTCTCGGCCGTCAGTGACCACCCGAGCGCGCCAGCGATCCTTTCCAAATGGCTGCAGCTTGGGGTCAACGTCATCCTCCTCAGCGTCGTTCTCTTCGGAATATTCGCCATCCTCACGCAGATAAGGTCCGATCTGTCTCACGCGAGCGAGAAAGCTCGGGCAGCCATCGTGAACGAGATGTCTATCTGCGCCGAGAACTTCCGGAAAAATGGCTGCTCGCCCAGAGCAAACCGGCCGCCGGCGCTGGACGGACCTTGCAACGAATGGGAGGCGTGCATGAACCAGGACGCCTCGGCCGTCATGAAGGTTCAGGTCTCGGCCAGGAATGTCGCCGAAATCATGAACGAATTCGTTGGTGTCTTGACGTTCAAAACCTGGGTATGTCATCGCAGAATGTACAGAGCTTCTTCTAGACACTAACATCCCCACCAGGGCTTCATCCTTTCACTGTTCTTGGTGGCAGTCGTCGCTAGCAACGTCGGCTTTGGGTTCCTTCGGGAATCCACGCTCGCCCATTCAGCACGGCCGGCAGAGCCCCTGCAATCGCCACCCGCAGTGCCACCGATGCTTGGATCGGTAGCAGCACACAACCCGCAGCAAGCGTATATCTGGGCCCCCATCAGCCAGACCCCTCGGCATGTCCGAAAGAACTACTTTGCCAACGATGTTACGGACTCGGAGGCATCGCCGGACCTGAAGACGATCATGCCGCCGCAGACTCCGTCTGGGAGGAGGAGTCCTAGCAAGGGGGATAAGGGGCGAAGTCCCTCGAAGGGTTCGCGGGGGCGTAGCCCGACTAAAGGGTACTAGGGGCATTGGGAAGATGTTGAATCCGTTGGGATGTTTGGCTTGTCGCCATGTAACAACACATCATGTACTATCGTTGGCTTCCTTTGTCCGGGTTGGTTGCTGGTTAGTCCGAATTTTGATACCGGAACATTTGGGTCGTGGAAAATGGCATTGGCACTGGGGTGTAAGATCACTTGGAAGCAGCTTTTTTTTGCTTTTATTCTGTATTTTGCCTGTTTTTGCCCTCATGAGCGATTCGCAGACCAAAGGCTGTTGTTACCTTACCATAGTAGACGTGGCGAGAGCCCAGGTTGCCCTACCTCCTCCTTTTGTATGTAGTACGCTAAAGTAAGCATCGTCTGAGAAGCGAGACAAGGTTGCAGCGGCACTCACCCTATAATACGTACATAAACCCCACCCGCCATGCCCAGCACCTCGTTGGTTGCACCATGTTCTGGAACACTCGGAACCACAGAAAATTGGGTGGTACCGAGGCTTGGCACGGCTGCAACGGCGAGGGCAAAATTCATATCCAGATTTTCCAGAGGACAGACGCATACAACTTGATTCTCTCCCTCCAGCAGCGGCTTGCATTCGACGTCCTTGGCTTGAGCCAATGTGAGTAAACTCAATGCATCATCAGATAGTTATGACACCTCAAGCTGATAAAATGTCAGATCGTTCACAGCTGGAACGTACATGTAAAGCTGTGATCACCATCGTGGCGTTTCAGCTAGTTTCCAGGGTGGTGAATGTTCCCGAACAAGAGAGAACGACGGCAGACCCTTGCTCGCACGCAGCGACGGGGGGTGATGGATCGTTGGGGAGCTCAGGTAACGTTATGGCCATAGCTCCTGCCTGCTATAAGCAGCCGAAGGTCGAGAGCGGGGTTCCTTCTGTGTTAAAAGTTGACTTCTTACCTTGACACTCCTCCCTCTTCGACGCGACTTCCAAGGTTCTGCAATCTGCACACCTGCCGCCTCGAACAACCTGGAAGCAAAGCAGCCTTACGCAATAGTTACAACTACGTCGTCGACTGCGACTGCATGCTGGCTCCGCTTCGGCGATTTGGTCACTTTTGAGACCTGCGCTACCCGTCTTCCTTCAGTTCGACATCCGTTTTTAGCTTGGCCATTCTCAAATCACCCCACAAGCTGCAGGCGGCACAGTTATGGAGAACACCGTTGACGACTGGACCTGACGCTGTCGTCTGCGAGTTTTCGTAAATACCGCCCCAGAACTCCGAAATCCCTCGCGCACGCCCGGCGTCGAATCACTGCTCCCATTTGTCATACCCTGCTCGCAAACCATGGTTAGGGCCGACGGCCAGAGCACCTCTCGAGTCATTTTTCGGATGCCGTCCGAGGCAGGGACGCGCTGGAACTGGGGAAATGGATCCGATGGAAGCGAACATGAAGGGAGCCAACCCCCCTCCGCCACCGCCGCCTCCTCCGCCTCCTCCCGCCCCAGGCTCGACTTCGGGTTCTGCATCGGGCATCACTAGTGGTGCGTCCAAGAGGAAGAGGGGTCCAGGTGTCGTGACACCCAATGCCTGTACTGAATGCCGCAAGAAGCGTGCAAAGGTTCGTCTGTGGTCGCCAGCATCCCTCCCTTCCAAGTGCTGGCGCCAGGCCACGATTCAAAGCTCACTCCTGTGTCCCCACTAGTGCGATGGACAGATGCCTTGTAGTCGATGCAAGACACAGAATGACGTCGAATGCAGATACGAAATGCCGGTCCGTCAGTCCAAGGAGACGCTGCGTACCGAGATTCAACAGCTTCGACGAGCGAAACGAAACAATGACCAGATCATGGCCGCTCTCGTCCGGCCGGAACTCTGCGAAGAGGTGCTCTCGCGTTTGCGCAACGGCCAGAGCGTGGATTCCATATCACAATGGCTGGGGGGTGCTCTGCCCGCGGGGAGCAACACGCTGCCCTCAATTAGTCGTCTGCTCAACCAGAGCGGCGTTGGTGCGCCGTCCATGTCCGGATACGTGCCTGCTCCTCCTAGCACCTACGCACCGCTGACATCGGACCTGGGTGCGGTTAGCCCCGTTGTGGGCCAGCAGCCGCGCGGTATCCGTCAAGACGCCGAGCAGCTGAGTCCCTGGGGCGGCCACTTCTCGACCCAGAGCCATGACGGTTCCCAGGGGGATATGAACTGGAATCCGGATGTCATCATGGACACGCAGTCGCGCATTGGCTCCTGGGTGGAAAGTCAAGTCGACAAGTCAGAGGCGGCTCGAGGGCGCGGTTTCGACCAGATCCTCCTATCTTCGGTTCCCGAGATGAAAGTCCCACCCCGGACATGGACAAAAATAACCGACGATCCAGCGCTCGTTCAACATCTTCTGGCGCTCTACTTCTGCTGGGAGTATCCCACGTTTGCTTCGCTCAGCAAAGAGCATTTTCTCAAAGATTTCATGGAAGGCCGGCCCCGGTTTTGCTCGTCCATTCTGGTCAACGCGCTGCTGGCACTGGGATGTCGATTCTCGAGCAAGCCCAACACGCGGTCCAACCCGGACGACCCGCACACGTCGGGCAATCACTTCTTCAAGGAGTGTCAGCGCCTATTTTATCAGGAGCAAAACCACCACAAACTGACCACCATTCAAGCACTGGGTATTATGTCGATAAGGGAGGCAAGTTGCGGCAGAGACTCGGAGAGCTGGTTCTACGCTGGCCAGAGCATGCGGCTCGCTATCGAGATGGGACTGCATCGGCTGCAAGACGATTGCGAGGATGATGATGAGAGTGCGGTACAGACCGCCACGTTCTGGGGGGCATTCGCTTTAGATCAGTAAGGCCTACCGCCATCAAGCTAGTCCCCAGGAAGCGTTAATTTTTATGATAGTACCTAACTGACGGGTCAGCGCTTGGTCTTTGGCGACTGGCTCACTTCCCCAGTGCTCCTGCTTCCCTCGCTTACCGCCTAAGCCGGCGATAATCGACGACATCGAAGCATCCTTGTGGATTCCTTACACTGACGACGGTATGGAGACCCCTTACCGTTCACTATCGTGCTCCGGACACTAAGCCATGGACTAGGCGCGCCGCTACAGCGGTCTTGCGAGCAACCGTCCCACGTCCGCTCCGTGTACAAATGCTTTTGCGGGCTGAGCGAACTGGTCCATCAGTCCCTGTATATCCTTTACTCTCCGGGCCGGTCACTCACGAGCAGAGACCTGCTCACCATCTACACCCAATACCTAAACTGGTACGACAAAATACCTGAGGTTCTGCGACTCGGCCACAACTTCACTCCAGCCGTCTTATTTGCACAGTGAGTCTCATAGAGCCCCCTTCTCCCCATTGCCCGGGACCGTCAATGGCCTCGTTGACCCCGCCATGCTGACTTTGGAGGGCAGCATGTACTATCACTTCGCCATCTTGTCTCTCTTCCGACCACTGATCAAGCTGCGGATCATGGGGTCCAGCATAACCCCCCGTGACGTATGTCTGCAGGCAGCCGATGCCATCACTGGCCTCCTTCGGTCGTATGCGCAACTCTACACGCTGAGACGGACGCCCTCGTTTGTTCCGTACTTTGTGCTCACATCATCCATCATGCACCTCGCCATCGCAGCCGCGGATTTCAGCTCTCGAGCGTATGAACAAGGCAGCGCACCGGCCAAGTTGGATCCACGCGCCGCCGAAGCGCTTGCCCGAGGGATCGCGGACCTGACTGAGATGGCACCCTGCCATCACTTTGCAGAGCAGGCCCTCAACATACTCCGATTCCTGGCCAAGAAGTGGAACATTGACGTCGATATCATAAAGACGGGCGGGGAGGAGCACGTCGAGGTAAAGTTGCCTGATCCCTACAAGGCTACGCGACCCGTCACGACCAGCCTCAACTTTTTTGCACCGAATTTTGTGGCATCCGACTTCACGAGTACATGGGCCGGCACCGCGCGGCCCGCCGGCCAGGCCACCAAACCCGATAGCGCTTCCGATGAGGGGGCTCAAATTGCCGAGGATCTGGAGAACCCGCTGTTCTGGCCCTTCCCCATGCAAGGCCGTCCCATGCTGCCGGTTGGCGAAGAACTAAGGGAGGCCGGGTTTGAGGTGATTTAGATCGCAGTGGCCTTGCCGACAGCTTTGCGACATCAACTGACTGATTGCCGATACACATTGGCGGAGGAATGCGAAAGAGACGGAGAAAAGACGGGTTATGCGGCTCTACGGACCTGTGCGGAGTTTGTGACCAAGGAGGATCACTCGAGGAAGGGCCGCGATACACAAGGAACAAATACACGGAGTTCATCAGGACAGGGGTGGGCATTCCTATGCAATCACATGTTCATGGTATGTCCTTGGGAGGAGCTTGGCTGGAACTGGGGGCCTTTAAGTAAACGATTACGGTTGTAGCTGTACCTTATATCTCGTCTTTGCCTTTCCCTGTCCTCGATACCCCCCACCCCCCACACTATCGTACTCGAGAGGAATCGATATTGTTTTGTTCGGACAGCGGGCAAGGATGGCTGGAATAAGCACATGTTCAGCATGCCATCCCCCGCTTCCTTCTGGAGTGATGTCGGGCCAGATCAGGGGTGCAAGGCTGTGGCGGCCAAGCTCTCAGGGGACCGCGTTCGTCTGTTCTTCGCTGCACGACGAGAAGCACACAAGTCGAAAATCGAAAGAGACGCAAGCGATCCACCGGGATGCTCGATTCTAGAACCTTTGAGAAGCTGGACCGGTGGGACTGAAAGTGTTCCCACCCCAAAAAGGGGTCAGTCCTTAAATTGGACGACCCAAAGAGAAGGCGACGGATCGGACGGATTCAAGCCGGCCCCTGACGTATCTACAACGGGCGATGGGAAACTCTAGATATGGTCTCGGCCTTCTCATCTCGGATGACAAAATGGGTGGTGGAATGAAGTCATGCCGACCGAAACGGCGCAGCGAGGTTGAGAATCAAGCGGTTTGTCCGAACGGTTCGACCATTCGAGGTAATTGCTGCACCAACAACACAAACCTGTTGCCAAGGCCCAACCATCCGACCAGCAACACCCTCGGTCGGCGCGTGCTGATTGGGCGCCTGGCTGCAGGGCGTCCTGTTTCGAAACGCTGTTCCTGGGTTGCGTTTCAGGTGGAACAAGGGCGGTCCCAGGCCAATCAGCGGCTGCTGGGTCCCCTTTCGCGTGGGTAGCAGGCGATCTGCCGCACCCGAGTTCGAGTCGTCAGGTTCGCTTTCGTGCTCGGCTTCAAGGTTGCAGGTTGTCTTCCCAGTTGTGTTATAGTAGGTTATTGCAAGACATAGTGCAACAAATAAAAGAGGCGGGAACAGATGGGAGCCCTGGGGCAGGTGAGGTTTCTAATGTGGAAATAGAACTGTTCGTGGCATTGCGCCTGCACCTGCGCCGCCGGTGGGCGTTGCTTCCTTTTTGAGCAGCCTCAGTGCACTCATCGCTGCTGCACAACAAGACTTCCTTCCTCGGGCTCCCGGTCAGCCCCGACCTGCGCCGCGACCGCCGCGCGCTGCATCCCCTGAACCCTCCCCGCCTGCTCCCCCCTGTTCTATTTCGATTTCCTTGGGTGTCGTATCATATTCCTGACTGCATCTCCCACCGCGCGTGGGCTCGCCTCGGTGCATCTGAACTTCTGAACTTCTTCATTTTTTCCCTTTCTTGGGTCTGCGCTTTTTGGTGGCTGTTCTGGCCCCACGATGGAGCGCTGACAGCGTTGGACTCTGCCGGGAGCAACATTTTTTTCGCCCTTTCTCGACCTCACGTTTACGGCCTACAGTCTACTGTTACTTTCTTTTGACGTTGCGACCTGTCGGTTTTTCCTCCATTGGCCTTTCTCGAAAGTACCGAGCTCAGACTGGGCTGAGACTCGGGTTGCGCGGCACACACGCTCTCTTTTCTTTCATTCATTTTCTCATTTACTTACATACCTACCTTACATTACTTCTATCTCCTCTCGCCATGGATCCTTTCCGCAATCCGCCTCCCGACAGCCTTGCTGCCGCCCGACTCCACGTTCAGGCCCTTACCGATTGTGGGTTATCACGCGAGGCGCTCCTGCGCGCCCTGTTGGAGAACTACGAGGACGGTGAGAGGAAACTTGGAATGGCTTCATGGAGAGGGATTGGGCGACTGACGCAGAGCAGGAGAAGCACCACCGGCGGTGCCGTTGGAGGCGGGCCCCCCGCAGCAGGCTGCGCAGCAACAACAACAACACCAAGGACAGCCGCCAGTTCTTCAGGGGAAAATGCCTTCACATGGGAGCTTCAACACGCGGTTATCTATTTCCACGACGAGCTCCCACTCATCCGGAAGGGCCAGCGTCATGTCCACGGCGACGTCGATGAGCTCAGTGTCCTCCCCGGGCGGGTTTGGGGCTGGCGCTCCAGAGATGGCTGCGCCGCTGCCACTGCCTCCGCCACCTGCGCCGCCCGTCAAGAGCAACAACAGGGGGAGTTCCAAACCGCGGGGCACTTATTGGTGCACCTTCTGCGACGTCGACTTTCAGCGCAAGTTTGACTGGAAACGGCACGAGGACGAGTTCCACGAACGCTACAAGCGCTACCCCTGTCCCAACTGCAACCGCATCTTCTGGGGCGCCAACACGTTCAACCAGCACCACAAGAACGCCCACGGTTGCACGACATGCCCGCATGCTGACCGGGTGGTGAAGTACACCCAGAAGAAGACTGCGTGGTATGTTTTACTCCGAGTCTGCTTTCCGGTGACCGATAGATGCCTTTGCATCTTGCCGGGTTCACGGCCGAAACACGCACTACAGACAAGCTGACCTCTCTCGGCAGGGCATGCGGCTTCTGCGGCGGGTTCCTTGCGAGCCGCGACCGCTACTTCGACCATGTCGCCCGCCACTACGAGGACGGCTGCACCAAGTCGCACTGGAACCATTCGCTAGTCATCTACGGCCTCCTGCACCAACCATCCATCAGCCAGGCATGGAAGGAGCTCGACGCCGAGCTCTACGGCCACCTACCGCGCAACCAGCAGCCCCTGCTCGAATGGGACCCCGACTTGACAGGTCATGCCCAGGGTTTCCTCGAGGGCGAAACCCCCGGGAAGCTGCAGGATCTGCTCGAGTTCTTCAACGAGGGCCGCGACGGCCCAAAAACTCTTGCTCGCCTCGCCCACGAGTCGGCCACCATCAGGCTTCGCAGCGAAAGCCAACCGACGGCTACGCCACTCCTGTCCGCAGCCTCGCCCCATACGCGACCCACCTCGGAACCGGTGAAGCAGAACCACCTGCTGAAATCGTTGCCCTCCACAAAACACACATCCACGCCGCTCCAAGCAACGGCAACAAGGGGCCCGTCACCATCATCCTACGACGACGGACCGGTGCTGAAAAAGCAGCGCAGCCTCGCCCTCCTCCCGGACGCGTTCCCGAAGAACAACCCTTTCTTCTCCCCACCCCAGCCGCAGCACCCACAGCCGCAGACGCCGCAGGACGTGATATCGGCCTTTTCTCCAACACAACCGATGATGGCCACGGCGGCGACGGGGGGGTTCTACGACCTGGCGGTGACGCACGTCCACCCGCACATGCAGACGCTCATGTCGCAGATGACGCCGCAGCAGCAGCATCAACTAGTCGAGCAGCAGCAGCAGCAGCAGCAGCAGCAGCAACAACAACAACAACAACAACAACAACAACAACAACAACAGCAGCAGCAGCAACCACAGCATCAACAGCAACAGCATCAACCGCAGCAACAGCTACAAAACCTGATGGTGCCGTTGAATATCTACGACGACTGGAGTAGTATGGCAGGGACGGTGGTGGATGACTCCATGTTTACGAGCGCCATGGCCATGTGGCAGCCGCCGGACTTGGGGAGGGGACATTCCGGGTCAAATGAATGAGAAAGGTGGGGTGTCATTGGTGGGGTTATCTGTTTCTCTTCAACTTCCCTCCTTGCAGGTGACGAGGCATTCAGGGGCACAGGGCAGAAGGATAGCTGCCTTGTTTATCCCCAAGTCAGGGGCTGCCAAGCAAAGGAATTTTCGGGACTTAGGAGAAAGGCTAGAGGCCTTTAGGGACGCTCACCTGTCGGGATATCACCCGACACTGATATTTTCGTTCTTCTTTTCTTTTCTCTTCGATGCTCATTTTGAGCAGGGCATTACCAGTTGGATTTTGGCTTTCTATTTGTCCCGCGGGACCCACGGTAATGATGTATATATATTCTCTTTTTACAAGGAAGACGGTCTGGACCCGGACATGGATTTTGGTAGGGGCGGGCTGGTGGGCGGTGATATACCTTGGGGTGGGTGAGACTTGGGCAACACCACTGGGTTTGGGTTCAAGAAGAGCACGGTACCTTGTAAACCGATCGGTTCCGGTGTTAGACATGGGTAGCTGTTTGAGTCAAGAGGGAGCAGACAAGGAATGCTTCTGTGCTTCAAAGCAGGAAGCTGACCTCACAACCCTATCGCTTGACTATCTTTCAGTTCAATTGCTGTTCCCTCTCCGTTTTCCCAAGACATGATACTTGGGATCCAAATTCCAAAAAGACAGCCAGACAGCCAAGTTGCCCACCAGTCGATCATTGCCCCATCGATCTAGCCTAAGCGCCACAGCGGGAAGCCTAACTGACCCCTGCAGGGCGGTGGTCGGCAGTGGCAGTGGAACCTGAAACCAAACGCGAAACTCAGGCTTATCAACAACGGCCCCCATGACACTCGGGGGGCGATCTGCAATGACAGAACCGGCATGCCGGGACGCTGGTAGGGCTGTGTGTGGTGGATTCGAGCTGGGGGTCTTGTTTACATGTACATGCACATGCCTGCTTTTAGTAGAAGTCTTGACCAGATTGCGCATCGGGGTTGGCTGATCGTGAGGAGCCAAAGCCTTCCCCGGAGGATGACCGATCAGACCGACATACGGGTTTGGATTGGCGAATCAGCATTGCCCAGTCTGGGGGGATCTCGAGAACTCGTTCACCTGATACCGTTGGCTTTTGTCCAGGGCCCCAGGGGCAGCTGAAAGACACGTAACTGTGGTAGTTCCTGACCTACCTGAGTCGATGCTGACGACTGGACCAAAGCCTGAATGGATCTGGAGATGACGTGCAGAATTGGGGTTCGGAGAGGGATGGTGAATCACGGACACGTCACTTTCTGGTAGAGTAGGTAGGTGTGACGAATCTCGGTCCCAGACCACTGAGAGAGACTCCTGAAGGTTAAACTTGACAACGGGGTGAGGTTCGGTGAAGCCAAAGGGTTCACAACAAGCAATGTCCAAAGGTACTGACAATCTTGCACTAGAATTGCTTACTGCGGAAGCTACTATGGTGCCCGTAGGCCTAGAGACTGTGTACTATATACAGCTTCCTCCCTCGTCGTGTCTAGGAGCGCGAGGAGCGAAACCCGCTCCCGTCGCTCCTGGCCGGAGGTGTGGCTGGGCTCCCTTGTGAATTGGCTGTGCCCCTGTTTCTAACGATTGGCTCGGGGCGTTTCCCGCGCGCCCCACCAGATCACTGCATATGGCCATGTCCGTGACACTGTGCCCCTGTTTCTAACGATTGGCTCGGGGCGTTTCCCGCGCGCCCCACCAGATCACTGCATATGGCCATGTCCGTGACAGTAGGTAGGTAACTGGGCAGTTGAGGCACTGTAAGGCTGTGCCCGCTACCTTCAATGTGGATGTACCTGATTCAGAATATACAACTCTTCGGCACTCGATGGCCTTGTATGGGCTAATTAGCACAGATACTCTTGTTCATAATCATATATTTTCCAGGTATCCCACCTGCGTGCCTCTTAAGCTCTGGTTTCTTTCTACTGTCATTACTTTGTGACTTGCTCAGACATCAATACCAGTCAAGTCAAGGACTTCTAATTTTGGCCATCTCAGTTCCAGTCGTCTCTCGTCAGCCAGAACTAGGGCAAGCTCTCAGTGCCTACCGACAGATACAAGGACCATGTCCACGATGAAGACCCAGGCTGCAGCACAGACAGGTCCCAGCAGTGAGTACTTTGCCCAATCCTTTGTTTTCTGTCTGCCCATCCCCCCCCCGCCCGAGTACGAGTAACAGTCAGACTGAGCACCAAGAAGACCCTACTAGTATCTCAGCCAACAACAGCTTCCCGAGCTCAGCAACGCGGCAATCATCCCCCCCATCAACCGCCAGCTCAGGCTCGTGTGGCTACTACTCTCTCAACCGCTGGCTTCAGGAGGGCAGGGAGGACCAGCCATGGAGTCAAGCAAACCTGCGTGGGTTTCAGATTCAGAAAGTGGAGGACCGTGGCAATTCAGGTTGTTTAGGTGATGGGAGGTATAAGAGGTTAGGGGTAAAACTTTGAAGTCGAAATATTGGATGAGATATTTGTATACCTGATGGAGGAAAATGCTGCTAGCGGCAGAGTTTCGTGTCGGTTTTCATTCTATGTCGGCATGAATAGCACCAAAATACCTAATGTGTAATTAGGAGCTTAGAATTTATTTAGTTACCGCCTTTCTGTCTTTCCTGGTCTCGAAGAAAGGTCCGAGACTGGAGCATCTTTGTAGACAATCTCGGATGACAATGTCCCTGCTGATTCTATTATCCTCAACTTCTATTACTTGTACATGGTTAAGTAGGTAACTACAACCTCAGCCCTTTGGTTTAGCGAGTTGTAGCCATTCCCAAATGAAGCAACACTAACATGTTCTGGCAGTTCACTTGATTGACTTGAGCCAGCCATTGCTGGATTCTTTGCGGTACGGTAATCAAGCATACATGTATCCTGTTCCAACAGCCCAGGGCAACTCTACCGAGTGCCCGTTTTGTCCATCATGATTGTACCCCGGGGCCCTGGTGTGTGCTTCGCGTTAGACCTGGCTGACGGTCAGCTTTCAGTCTGGGCAATGCTACGTTTCCGGGGTCCAATGCACTACCTCCGGCACATTCAGTAAGCTCAGTGCATATTTTTCCTGCGTGGCGCTAAATAGAAGCCACCCGAGCCTTTTGATTCGAGAACCAGCCTTTTTCCAGCCATGTCCGGCTTCGGCTACAGGCACCATGCCTTTTGAGATCACAACAGACGGACCAGGCCAGGTTCCCCCCTTTTAGTCCATCTCGGGTCTGGTCAGTCGTTGCAATGGGTATAAAGCCGGGTGATTCCCCCAGGTCGGTCTTGTAACCGTCCAGACTATGGTTCAACCTCAGGGAGCTCACACACAATGTTGAGCTGCATCTTGTCCTCACTCCTGCTCGCCGCAACGGCGGTGGAAGCACAGGCGTCTCAACTGCTGCCCGGCACCCATGGCCGGCAGTACGATTATGTGAGACACTACCAACCAGATCAACAGCCCAAACTTCAGAGCGTCGACTAACTGCTATGCCAGATCGTTGTCGGCGGCGGCACGGCAGGAGTTGCGCTCGCGACACGGCTGAGCCAAGGACTGAAGAGCGCGAGCATTCTCCTCATTGAAGCCGGACCGGCAGCCCTCCATGAGGATCGCATCAACGTGCCGGGCCTCAAGGGCTCAACCCTTGGCGGAATATACGACTGGAGCTTTACCACGGTGCCGCAGACCCACCTCAAGAACCGCACCATCTTCACCCCGCGCGGCCGCGTCCTGGGCGGCACGTCGGCCATCAACCTCCTCACCTGGGACCGGGCGGCAGCAGCCGAGTACGATCAGTGGGAAGCCGTCGGCAACCCGGGCTGGAACTGGGCTTCCATGACGGCCGCCATGGAAAAGGCCGAGACGTACGTGGGCGGGCCGCCCGGATCCGGCACGTCGGGCCCCATCGAGGCCGTCCTCAGCCGCTTCCTGCCCGCGCACCAAGAGTCCTTCATCCCCGCCATGGCCGGCAACTTCCCCATCCCCTTCAACCCGGACTCGCTCCAGGGCGACCCGATCGGGGTCATGTACCAGCCCGGAAACATCGCCCCGGCCTCGTACAACCGCTCCTACAGCGCCAGCGCCTACCTCCCGCTGGCCGGGCCCAACCTGGCCGTGCTGACCAAAACCCAGGTCGCCAAGATTACCCTGCGCCCGTCTTCCCCGCTCCCGATCCGCCGCCTGCAGCGTGCGACGGGCGTCGTGCTCGCCGACGGCACGACGGTCGCGGCGCGCCGCGGCGTCGTCCTCTGCGCGGGCGCCATCCAGTCCCCCCAGCTGCTCGAGCTGTCGGGCATCGGGCAGAGGGGGGTGCTGGCGGCCGCGGGAATCCCCCAGCGCGTGGACCTGCCGGGCGTGGGCGAGAGGTACCAGGACCACCTGCGCGTGCACGCGTCGTACCGGCTGCGCGACGATTTGGTGGCGGGCGACGAGATCAACACCAACGCCACCTTCGCCGCCGAGGAGTGGGCCAAGCGGCTGCGCGGCGAGCCCGGGTTCTACGACGACACGGGCGGCGGGTACGTGTTTGCCGACTGGAAGCGCGTGGTGCCCGGCGGGGATGATGCGGCGTTGGTGGGGCTGGCGAGGGCGGCGGTGGGCGGGTCGGCGGATGTGGGGTTGCGGAAGCAGTTAGAGATGCTGGGCGATGCGAGCGTGCCGCAGGTCGAGGTCATCTTCTCGGACGGGTATACCGGCGTGAAGGGCTATCCTCCGACCGGGTCCGAGCTGTACGGCAAGGGTTTCTTTACGCTGATTGCGGGCTTGATGCACCCGCTGAGCCGGGGCAGCGTGCACGTCGACCCGGCAAACCCCGGCGGGAAGCCCGTGATCGACCCCCGGTTTGTGGACAATGAGTATGACATGGAGGCGTTGGTGGAGATTCTCAAGTTTTGCCGGCGGATTGCGAGGGCCGAGCCGCTGCGGTCGGTGTGGGTGGACGAGTACGAGCCCGGCGAGGGGCTGGTGCAGACGGACGAGGACTGGAAGGAGTATATTCGGAACACCACGCTGACCATCTTCCACCCGATGGGCACCGCGGCTATGCTGCCGAGGAAGCGCGGCGGGGTGGTGGACTCGAAGCTGATCGTGTACGGGACGGCGAACCTGATGGTGGCTGACGCGAGTATCATCCCGGTGGAGATCTCGGCTCATCCGCAGACCGCAGTCTACGGAATTGCCGAGCGGGCGGCCGAGATCATCATCGCGGCACACCGCTGAGGAGATGGCGGCTAGAGGAGGAGAAAGGGCTGGTCAGAGTTACATCCCGCCATGTTTGCTGTGCCAGCTTGCGATCCGATTTAGAGTGACCCACTGGCAAACGATAGCTCAACACCAGAAATGCAAATATTGTCTTTAGAGAGAATCCTGTCCAACTTGGGCGAGTTGAGGCGGGTTGGGCAACGGTTAGTGCCGTGATGTTGAGGTTGCTGCTCGGTGTCGAAAGAGCTTGATCCTTGCTTGAGCTTGAGCTTGCAACCTTGGGTGACAGTTTGGTGGGCCTGCTCGGGAGCTAGGGCTCTTGGCACCCAATCCGCCAATGACACGGCGAGCAGGGTGTGCCGGCTGTGGGCCGCGGAGGCGGGGAGTCAGGCTTGTGGTTGGCCAAAACTTCGCAGCAACGGCCAAATCTCGAAAGACAACTCGAAGATGGCAACAACGACCCACGACTTTTTCACACCCCTCTCTGTTTTGAAGAGGCAGTCTCTCTGCCAGGCCAGAGATCTCTGGGAGCACTCTTGCTCAAAATTTTACCAAGATGTTCTTAGGTGATTTTATTCCGTTGCCTCAAAACCCACTGTTACCAACCCGCCGGCGGGGGTTCCAGCTGGGAGAGCCTGAGCGCCAAAGTACCGTTCATGTTGTCCGTTCGGATACGACGCGAGAATCACGACAACACACCGAAACGCCAGACGCGTTGGGCACCCAGAACACGCGAATGGGAAAACTTCCAGGAGACGCAGAGATTCCCCAGATAGCAGACGCAGCAAATTTTGGAGATGTTGTCCCTGAACCCCCGCTGGGACTCAGCACCGACGCGTTCCGGGCGCCACTTGTCGCCGGCAGCTCATGCTCTGGGCCGCATCTGAGCCAGACTCCCGCAAGCCCCAGCACACGGCCCAGCTCGCGTGCCACGACGATGGTAGCTAGCCCAGGGCGTCCGCGATACACGCTTCCTACTTCTTTGGCGCCTCAAAGTCAACAGCCGGTCAACATGGCGTTCCTCGCCTTGCTAGTCAAGGCTGCCTATTTCTCGGTAATTAGCCAGCACCCCCGATGCATCTAGTGTCCTTGCTTCGTTGCTGAAGTTTGTTTCTTCTCACAGAATATCTTCCTCTCCGGTCTCGTATGTTGCCCTGACCAGCCGGGTGCCTTTTGTCCTCGCTAACTTGCCCTAGGTCGTCCCCTTGCTTCCCACCATGCTCCAGGACCGAGCACTTGTGCCCCATGGACAAGGTACGCGGAGCTGAGAACGTAATACACGCAAAGTATGCTCACAGTTATCTCTTCAGTACAAATATGGATCTCTGTGCTTGTTTCCGCTTATGGGGGTGCACTATCGGCAGCAACCCGTAAGTTTCGCTTCACCCACCACTCAGAGACTTGACACTGACACGGCAGCTTCGGGGAAGCCTTGATCCCGTTCTTCGCGAACCGAGGCTTTGCAAACTATGGCGTGTTCATGGCCGGACTCACTTGCGCTGCTGCTGCTTTCGCCCTCCTGCAGCTTTCCTCCGGCTTGCCTTTTTTGATTATTGCGAGGTCTCTTCAAGGTCTTGGGGCAGCTGCAATTACCAAGGCATACACGGGAATCCGGGCCAGCACAGCCAACATAAGGGCAACGTTGCTCACGCCCGCCTTTATCCAGAGCGTGGCCATGGCAACAGCCCCGACCATCGCCGGTTTGTTAAACGACCATTACAGTATCGATGCCGTCTTCTTCTGCGCCTATGCCCTCATTGGCTTGAACGTAGTGCTGGGCCTGCTCACCTTTACCATATTGGCTCCCGCCGCACCAGTCAGTTCAGCCAGTCGTCCAGAATCGCCCCAGCGCGATACAGGGGGGCAGCAAGAGCCGCAGCTCATGGATGTGCGTCTTCTACCGGAATCACCACGGGGAGGCTACGGGACCATTCCGTCAAGGATCGACGGCAGCAGCACTGAACCCCAGAGGTCAAGTTCCGCTGCCGCGCCTTCCTCATTGAGCTTGGCCGAGCTCGATGCCCCTGCCGCGGCAACAACATCAACAACATTCGGAACCTTGAGTCCCCGCCTGCTGGTCGCCCTGTTTGGGTACCTTGTCATGAGTTTGCTTACCTCGGCCCTCCACAGCGTTCTTCCGCTCTTTGTCCAGCGCCATTTCAACTGGTCCGTCTTCGCAACTGGGTCCCTTTTCGTCCCGCTGTCTGCCCCGGCCGCCATTATCGGGCCAGTGGCTGGCCTCTTGACCTCTCGCGTACCTCGATCAACCCGGTTCCTCGCTGCTATCGGGTTCCTGGCCTGGGTTCCTTCCCTTCTGCAGTTGGGCCAGCTTACGGGAAATACCACGATGGTTCAGCAAGGTTTCCTCCTCACCCTCAGCGGTCTGTCCCTGGCCACAGGTCTGTCCGGCGACCCCTTGGTGGCCGAGGTTGCGAATGCCGTGAGCTCTTCTGCCAGCAACCCGGGGAGCGCCACAGCTCAGGCCGCCAATCTTCCAGACATTGCCAACGCGTTGGGTAGTATGGTTGGCCCGCTCCTTGCTGGCGCGGTCAGTTCACTGTGGGGTTGGCAGGCAATGAACAGTATGTTGGGAGGCGTTGCCGCAGCCACTAGCGTCGGATCACTGCTGTTCTTGCAAGGATGGATTGGAAATCCATATCCAGGCTTCGGCCCCCGCCACCACGAAGCCAGCTCTGACGAGGAATCCGCCCCCTTGTTGGCGAACGAGCAATCCGATCGGGGCTTCTATGATCACTCTGAGACTTACGGCAGCAAAAACGAAGCCTTCGGCGCAGAGAGACAGAACTCGGATGCTGCAGCCCCGCATGCTCGCAAGAACCGCACCCACCGCCGACATTTCAGCGTCGACAACTTCTCGGTCAACACTGCAACAGCTCCGGGCAGCATGGACTCGTCTGCATCCTCGGTCCGATTCCAAGCCGCGCTCGAGATGCCGGCGCATGGACAGCGGCCAGGGACCAGCGACAGTGCGGGCAAGGCGAGCGCGGAGCGACGATACGTCCTGCGCGAGGCGCCCCATGCGCCCTCGACGGACCCGCTCCTGGCTGCAGGCAGCCTCTACGTCATTGACGAGGAGCGCGAGAGCAAGCGCGCCGCCGAAAGCCAGAGGCAGAAACGTCGCGTCGTGGTGTTCCCCGAGGGCTCCGCGCCGCCAGAGCTGCTGCGGCGTCACCGCCACCATGTGGTTGCTATCAACGCCCTGGACGGCACCGCGCAGATGGTTTCCGACAGCACGGACAACCACGCCGTCCATGTCACCGAGGCGGCCGGTACGGACGAAGGCGCCTTTGCGGAAGCGACCTGCAGACGATACGTTGTTGTGGTGGTCGAGGGCGAGGATGTCGAGATGGCGTGAAAATGTGGAAGGGTGCTGATGTGGGAGCTATTTTTTACGTGAGATTATGTGTATAATGACCGAATAATGCAGATACCCTGACGTCGGCATATGGGTAGGACAGATTATCAATGCGAGTGCTCAACAACTAGGTACCCTGGTGCTTGACCTGGTGTCCGATGGCGTACACTCGGCTTCATCTGCAGGACATGCCCACAACCGTGACATGGGTATGAGGTGCGCCTGAACCTCCACGTCGAAGCGCACTCCCGTCGAAATGCACTCATGCGCGTGCAACAGCATGAATCCTCACGCACATGTTGCGTATGATTGCTGATTCCTCTGCAGTGTCTTGCCAGGCTTGTCAGAGTATAAAGAACCGTCATCCTCTCGTCCTTTCCAGCTTCCCGCCATCTCAGCAACAATGGTGAGCCCACTTGTTGCCGTCCGGCCCCCTTACCGCCATGTTCAGCAACATGATGCTAACCTCCACCAGACTCACCTCACCTCCCGCGCCGCTGCCTTCTTCGGCCGCATCACCAGGGTCCTCACGAGCATCGACAGGGCCATCAACGCGGACTTCTACACCGCCGCGCCGCCAGCTCAAGCCTGGCAACCTCTGCCCAGTCCGGACTCGGACTCCGAGCCCCCTCCCCCCTACGCACGGTGGGCCATAGACGCCGCGTGCCCACCGCCGGCATACTCCTGCCCGCCGACAGGCCCTCCACCCGTATGTCCTCCCCCCTTCCTCCCCGCCCAGCCCCCTTCTTTTTTGTCACATACGTCCAACCCATACCCCCCAATTCCCTGCCCGCGTGCTCCCATTCATGATCTTGACTGACAAAAAAAAAAACACAGACCTACAACGAGTCCGTCATAGCGGATCTCCAAAACCGCCGCGCCGCAGCCCCCGCCCCGCCCCGCCTCCCCGTCTTTCCCTCCTCGGGCGCCGACAAGCCCAGGTCGTGGCGTGCCAACGTCGTCACGCCGGTCCGCGGCCGCGGCCGCCATTCGACCTGCTGCGCCGACTGCCGCCTCCGCCGCCGCCGCGGAGGCTTCGCCCAGCCCCAGCCGCCGCCGCCGCAGAACCAGGCCCAGCCAGTGGAGGCGGAGCGGCAGCAGCTGGAACCCCCTGCCGTGCGATATATGCGGCGCAGGGCGCTCCGGGCACCGGCGAAGCTTGTGCCACGGGAGACTTGGATGTCTTGGGGGTGGGAGGAGGGGGGTGGCGGAGGGGATGGCGGAGGGGATGGCGGAGGGGATGGCGAGGGGGATGGCGAAGGGGATTGCGAAGGGGGCGGCTTGTGAGGATCTGTGATGGGGTTCTCGCAGTCGCAGACGGGTTGGTGATTCCTGTGGTTGGTGGTTCCATGCCTGGGGGATGGATTCCCTGTCTGGGGGATGGATTCCCTGTCTGGGGTATATTACCTTACTTTGGTGGAGTTGTGTGAGGGGTAACGGATTGTGGTTATGTTGGGCTTGGAGGAGGATGTGATCGGTGGATGAAAGGAAGGAAGGGGAGTTGGGAGGCTTGAAATGAAGATACCCTGGGTTTCATGTCATGGGTGGGAATCTGGTTGGGTTGTTGAAAAAAGGAAGTCATGGTTGGATATTGGTCTTGAATAGTTTTCGAGTTTTGAACTCGGAAGGATTTAGATACCCAAGGTACCCTACCTTACCTAGGTACCTATCACTGTTAACTCCACGGAATGCGACTGTGGTTTTTTTGATAACGTTCTCTGGGCGGCGGGCCCCTGTGACCCTATCAGTATGTATCTCTCTCTCTGGATCAGCACGGTCACAGTCAACATTGACTGGTGATCATGGATGGCTGCCCCTTGGCCAGAATGGAGTAAGTGATCAGCACGATGTCTGAACCAACTGTGGTACGACTAACAAGCGCTGAACATCAACGTATATTTGTGGATGCTCACTGAACTAGCTCGTTATTGGTATAATCATGGTAGCCTGGGTATTACTGTAAGTCCCGGGTCTTAGCTATTTGCATACGATGCATCAAACCTTGGTGACCGAAAGACTCGCTGGTATTGTTACACGACAGTAAACGTTCCGATTCAAGTCTTGGGTACAATAGCAGCTATACTACGGTCATCATGATCACAGCAAGTTCATGTTCACGAACGGCTGATGTATTGCGATTGGGGTCCTTCTTGGTAAACAAGGTACCGTGAAGATCAATAAGGTACGCAATATTCAAGCGAGCAATAACACATATCATGAACTCTATCCCTGACTCCGGAGAACGGCTGGCTGGTTGAAATTCACAATCACAGTTACCTTCCAGTCAGCATTACATACCCTGCCTTACCCCCTTAGCCCGCTCGAGGATTCAATGCTGCTGATGATTGCAAGTAGGGCCAATATAACTAGAGGGTGAACCAGTCAAGTCAACACTTCGGAAAAAGGAAGACACAATGACTTACTCGAAGAAGACGTCAGCATGAACGAGGCCACGGTGAATGCGGTCTGGGGATCACCACCCCTGGCCGACCATATGATGCCCACGAGACACGAGGCGAGCCATGGGACTGAGCCCGAGACGGCAATGCGGGTGGTGTTTCAACCCTCGACAAACTCGAGTGCGTGGCGTCTGTCCTTCTGCCGCAGCCAGAAGACCCAGTCGACCCAGTCGTGGGTGCTCGAGAGCCGGTCCGGGTGGCGGTAGGCATACATCATCTCCTGGAGGACGAAGTCGTCGAACGGGACGACGGTGGGCCGCGTGGTCGGGGTGAACTTCCCGTTATCAGATGTCAATGCCAGTCATATTATTACGCCCGACTTGGGCTGCCAGTGAGAGTGCTAGGTATAGAAGTAGTCCCTTACAGTGAGCACGCGGAAAGCGCGCAGCGTCTTGAGTGAAAAGTACCGCCGGAAGAAACCGCACATCTCAGTCGTGTACAGCCGGCAGATTTCCCGGAAGAACTGGTCGTCGGCGTGAACGAGGCGCGGGTGTGTCTCGACGACGGTTGCAAAGCTGGCGTCGCTCGAGAACATGCTCCGCCGAACGCACTGGACCTGCACCAGGTCGCAGCCCTTGGCGCCAGACCGGTAACATACCAAATTCAGCGAGCACGTCGGCTTGGCTATGTCGTAGAAGCCCTGGCTTTCGGTGGGTTCCTCAGCGGCGGCTGTAGTCTCGGTGCCGGATTGCTTCTCGGCAGGGCCCGGTACTGCGAAGGGGGCCGGCGCCGTGTCCGCGAGCGGCGAGGTCATCGGGTCGGTGGAAACCGGTGGCGCTAAGTTTCTGATGCTTCCTTGGATGCTGCTATTTGTATACTATTCTGGCTGGAATGGCGTAGTTCTCATGTTGTTAGTCAGCTCTAAGACGGCCGGATCATGCATCGCGACGGGGCGACGGGCAATTGCACGTTGAATGGGCGGCGCTAGGTCCAACCCATAGAACAGGTCGTCTCGATGGTCGGCGGACGATGGACTCGATGTTTGACTTTGTGTCGGTTCTGAGCTAATAGCTGGCGTATCCTCACTGCTTGCGGGAGCAACCGGTCCCGTCTCAGGGACGGGCTGCAAAATGCTTCCCGTCCTATATACGTCCGTCTGAAGATCTGAGTTATTAGAGGCTTGCGTGCTGTATTTGTGACTTTCGTTGTTGTAACACGGTGACGGGGTAGACAAGTATTGGGCTACTTGGGGCGGTTCAATGGATGGCGAGGGCCGAATACCGCCAAGATGACCCTGCGACGGCTGTGTCTGAGTTGTGTTTCCCAGTGGCGGGGGGGCCACCTGGCCGAGTCCTACTGTTACTGGGAATGTCGCTTCTTCGCCAGGCTGGGTTGATATGCCGAAAAAGCGACGAGGTTTCCATGGCTTGTAGTCAGATCGGACTGATCGCCGTGATCGCTTATTCATGGTGGAGTCGACCAGTTGAGTCAGTCGACGCTTCCAAGTTTGAATCCAGGGAAAGTGTGTCTCGTCGCTCAGTGATGGCAGGTGAGCTGTATTTGAAGTCTGGAAAAGCCTCCGAGGCGAGGCTCCAGACCTCGTCCCTCGGAGTGCACCGCCACACCATGCACCACCACCATGCATTGTGCAGAAACAACGATTCCGTCTCTTCATTTGCTCTGCCAGAACTCTGCTGGTACTATTAGACAGCCATTCATCGATGCACGTACCAATCAATTCTTCTTGGCAACGTCTGCCCACCCTCCCGTCGGGTTGAGCCAGGGACCGGGTGTGCAGGTAGACCGTAATTAGGGCGCCGGCCGCAACTGAATGGAGTTGCAGCTACCTCTGAGCAGATCTGCCTCTGAGGCTGTGACGCCATCGGTCACGTATGGGGGACTCAGCTGCAAAATATCACTCATCAATCGTAGGGATCTTGCAAAGAGCGCAGCGTACAGAAAAACACGCGAACCGTAAGAGAGCAAGGTCCCCGAATCTGTGGCATTTGGACGTAAGTTCATGCAAGGTAAAAAGGAAACGTTTCGTGAGGTCAGCCGAAAAGTCTCTGTCCATCCGGATCACGCACAGGCGCTTTCTGAGTGGCAAACAGGGGCTAAATGCAGGGTCCCACGTGCTTGCACCCTGTATTCCGCGCACACCGCGCACAAAACGATGTCCGTGCGTATCCGGATGGACTGTGATCTTACGTACCGAGTAAATACCTCATTTACCACCTCATACAATCACTCCAACCGGCACTCATCCTATAAAAATGAATCCTTGGGCAGTGGCAGCTCTCAACTTCTCAAATCGACAAAACTTCAGTCTTCAGTCTTGATGAACCAGTTTTCAATACCGCCATTCAAAGCGACTTACACATACAACGCTCAAACCTGCATATTCGCAATTAACCCACATTCACAATGGGTCGCTCATATGTCAAAAACCCCTCCACAACCGCGGCAGCGAAGCCAGTCCGTAAGTCGACCCCCGTTCCTCCTCTTGTCTTCGCCGTACCTTACCCACCTTACATACGTAACAAAATACATCAAAATCCATGACCAGCTGACTCCGACATACCCTACCTCCAGAGTGGACAGACGAGGTCCTGCACAAGTACTGCGGCGCCCTGGACATGGGCAAGGACGGCAAGCCCAACAAGGCCCACCGCTGCGAGGCCTGCCTCGCCGTCAAGGCGCGCCAGAGCAAGTGGCAGGGCGGGGCCAAGGGCAAGAGGTCCGGCACGCAGCAAAAGGTCGGGTGGCACGCCGGCGAGTTTGGCGATGTTGGCGGCGGGATGGGGGAGTGATTCGCCTTTTTGGAGTCGTGGAGCTTCTTTTTTGGAGTCGTGGGGAAAAAGGAGTTTGGGGTTCAATTTTGGTTACGGGTTAGGGTCAGTACGGTCATCAAGGCTTTGCAAGACGGTTGTTTTGGAATTTGGATAGACGGGGGCGTTTGGGCGGCGACTCGACTCAGCTTGGTTGGGTGTGAGATCGTGGGGGTAATATAATAGGTAGGAATACTGGTCAACGAACGGCTGCAGCTGGTGTTGAGACTTGAGCTTGCCAGTGTGAAATATCCAATGATACCTATTTTGTTGCATCGGTACGAGAAATGGCCTACTGTGTCCAACAGATGATACCTACCTACCTAGGTGCCGTACCTTATGAAATCCAGCGCCTACCTACCTAACCTTGAGGTAGTCAGGGCTATTCCACTTTGGTCTCCCTGACGCTGACGGTTCTCAGGAACTGGAAGCTTGATGATCGAAACCGAGATGAACGAGCTCTGCGTTTCCGCTCCAGCGGCTCAACAGCTGCCAAGATGGCCTGCACGACCATGTAAGCTTCTGCTCGGGCTTTGCTCTTGCGTTGCTACCCACTGTAACGCTCCAGGGTCAGGGGCACGGGACGAACCTTTTCAAAAACGCCGCCCAGCTGATCTGGATCAAATATCGCACACTCCGTGTAGCAAACTGCCCCGAACTTCGTCGCCAGAGTTCGCCCCAATAATTCGTGATACGAGCGAGTAAGAGTCCTCATCTCGGCGCTGTGCCAATCCTGGGGTTCGGATTCTCTAGAAGAGTCATCGTTGCCATTCGTGGTAATTCCTGCCATGATGATGGGGACGCCGGGACAGTGCTGTCTGATCTCTGGAATCCACAGCTTCTCGGCGTTCCGGTAAGTCGACTCGGTGCCAACGCGAGTAAAGACAAGAAAGGCATCGGTTTGCCGATATATGAGCGGTCGTAGGTGATCGTACACTTCCGTCCCTGTGGTGTCCAAGAGTTGAGCCCCATAGCAATGGTCGCCGATTCTGAACATGTTGGTCAGATCAAGAATCAGACACGGTTTCAAAGATCATGATGGGTGTTCTTAGTTACCTGAAAGTCACAGTACCACTTCCGAACACAGTTGGAATGTAATCATCTTCCTTGAGCAACGCCCCGGCGGTGTACGAGTTGAGCGCAGCCGCTTTCTCGGTGATGGCATCGCCGACAACGACAAGTCTGCGATTAAGGTGTCAGCAACCGACTTATAAGGCATTAGGGCTGAACTCGGAAGACAATGTCGTTGGCTTACTTGAGCATCCCGGCAAGAGGCTCGCCAGCGTCGTCAGATTTCTGAACGACAGCTCGACCAATTCCAAGCCTCTCGTAATAGCGAGCTGCTTTCCAGGCTTGGATCCAGCCTTCCTGTGTCCTGTCTTTCCGCTTTTCCGTGCCGGGATCTTGGGTTGATGGAAGCCAGGAAGACATTCTTGCACTTCCATGCGGTGCTGCGTCGTTTTCAGCCAACAGCGATGCGAAGGTCAGGCCGGAGCCGAACGCATTGATATCGCGCAGAGTGACGGGAACATGAAGTTGGAAGACAGATGTGACGGAGATGTCGTTCAAGGACAAGAGACTCCAGGCGTGGGACAACACGGCGGAGCTAGTGAGCGAGATGTCGGAAGCGTTGAACCGGCTCTTCAAATACACGTTTGACTTGTCGAGAACTGCCTCAAATCCTCGGCGGCTTCCCAGAGAAGCCGGTTGTTCCCGAGTCCTTGCTGGTGATGTGGAGAACCATGACATGCGAGAATTTGAGGTAGGCCTGGGAAGGTCAGCGTCCGGTTCAGCTGCCCCTGCTGGGAGCGTGCTTGAGCTGTCCGTGAGGATGGACTCGTGGTCGTAGAATCGTCTTGAAGCAGTCTCGACCGTCGAATCTCCGTCAAGACATTGAAGACGTGTTGCCAACGCTTCGTCTCGTAGCAGAATTTGATCGATGGTTGCGTTCAGCCTCTCTCTTGTCTCAAGGGCTTTCATTTCTGACTCGCTAAGGTAGCGCCGGTCAGCAAACCATACGAAGCAAAGCCAAAAGGTTGGCAGCAGGGTGCACATACCATAGAAGTACCGTTACCATCAACGACAGCGAAGTCTTCTGCGATTCCAGCCGTGGGAGTAGCCGCAGAACTTTCTTCTCCCCCCATGCCCACCTCAATCGATGCATCATACCGTCTTGGAAGCAGACAAGCGACTCGAGCTCCGACAGCGTAAGCACGCAGTTGGTAAATGTGATGCGGATGTGGTCCAGCCGAACGAGCATTTTCCGTCTGCTGGAGAGGTTGGAGATTGTGGCGAGAAGGCCCTCGACCATGGCGAGGACGGAGCGGACCTCGTCGACGGCGCTGAGGGCATCCTGGGCGGATTTCGGGGCGTCCGCAGCAGCCCCGATGAAGTTGGACAGCACTGAGCAAATCCTGCCCGCCGTCGTCAGAAGACCGACGACCGAGGCCGCGATGCTGAGAGGGTCGGCCATGGAGAGGGAGACGTTAGGGCCGATTGCCCTTCCAACGCATGAATGCAGTGATGGCCCGGGTCATTCCAGGTTGTCCAGCTGAAGTTGGGAAGCGAAACTCAAGCGGCTTTATCTGAGGGGCAAGTCGAGTAAGAGGGAGCCAAAAGGCCCAAGCCCCAAAACAACCTTGGAACATCCTGCCGCCAAGAAGCGATGCCTCAAACGTCAAGTCCATCGCAAGCTGAGCTTTCGACCTTGAAAAAGGGTGTAAAACTAAAAAAGAATCTATCAATACCTCCACGCGCATCACCCGCATCATCAATCGCGTTGTAGATTTGGATTCGAGAGCCTTGGTTTTATTACCTACAATAGTGGCCGTGAGTGAGTATGTCTTGGTTCACCTGCAAGAGTAAGGTAATTAGAATGTTGTTTGGGGCTTCTCAGTCTGAGATGATTTTCAAGGAGGGTTCAGCGGTACGGTCTAGATAAAAAGTGGGGTTGTCATGACGTTTGAATGGCACAGCTGGAAGCTGGGTTGTTATTCGCTTTTGGGCTTGCACTGCCTCACTGCAGTCTGCAGACTGCAGACTGCAGCTAGGGACCGCGCGTTTGAGAACTTGGCTCCAGGTATTGTACAATACAAGTACTTGGTGGTTGTAGGCATGGGCTTTGCCAGAGAACCCCCCCCCCCTAAAGACTCTCAAGAGAGGGGGTGTTAGCAAAATGTTTTATTATTATTATTCCTACACCGCTATGCCCTGGGGGCGTGCCGGACCTTCAACTATTTACTATACAGGAAAACCGCACCCTTGCAGGCCGAATGAAAAACGCATATCGAAAATCAAGGAAACGATCAGTGACTGAGCCTGCAAATACAAAAAGAGAAGGCCTCCTGGCCTTCGAAGGAGGGGGCATCAGACCGCAAGCTCCAGCTCCAGCTCCAGCCTCCTGGCCAGATTGTACATCGGCAGCCTCCCTGAGTCCATCAGCCAGCCTAGGATCCTCCGTGTTAGCCGTGCAGCTGTGGGACTCATTCCCTGTAGAACAGAGTAAAAGTCCCTTCGCGTTCGAACATCAGCTCTCTCCCAACTTCGAGCCAACGGTGGCGCCAGACACCACATCACCAGGTGTTCGACAGTCTCTCGCCCTTCGCCACACTCGCAGCTGGGCGTCAAGACCTCTGGAACGCCCCGTTTGAAGAGGAAGTCCCGAAGGCCTATCGCCCCAGTTCGGATCTGGACCAGCAACGAGCTTTTCGCCTTGCTTAAGCCCTCGTGCCTCTTTAGGGTTTTGTCTTTGAACAGGGTCTCCTGCTGGTGATCGAAGTCATCGGCTGGCCTTGTGACTGCTCGGCCATCCCGTTCCTTTAGCCACCTCTCCTCCCAAGCGTCCTGCACTACCCTGTCTGTGTCGGCTGTTCCACCTGTCCAATCTGCGATTGTGATGGCGGCTGTTTCCACTGCTCTAGGCTTCTGCGGTCCGAAGGCTCGTGGTCGACCCCTGCCGTTCTTCCTCGAGTTGAGTCTCTGGTAGATATCGTTGCTGGCCCTGTGGATGATGCTCCCTGCAGGGGGGTAGCAAAATGCATGCATTGAGCCTCAGTGAGGCATTAACCTCCCAGGCTTGATCATCAACGCATGTGCGAATCTGCAGTGAACGGCTCCGTTTATTCCATTTCTACCTTACCTACCAACCTACCTGAACTACCTACTATTCTGCAAACTGTAACGGTCTCAGGTGTATATTGCAACTAGCTGGTGACGACTCTACGAGTACACTAAGCTTGAGGAAGAAAAGGAAAGACGAGACGTTCTGGCAGTTTGGAGGCTGCTTCATCGTTGAGTGAAGTGGCTCGAGCGCATTGCTAGAATGTTCGGTGTGCTGTGGGGCGTCTGGGAATAGCTTCATCCAGGGGTCAGGGTTGGCTGAGGGTTACCGAGGCCCACCTCGGGCACAGCCCGTTACACAAACTCTCTCTGTCTTTTACTCTGACCCGAGGCTGCCTCTGCTGCCGCTCCCGCAATCATCGCCGGATGGCGTATGGATGTCAATGTGGCTGGGTTCGTCAATATAAAGTAGGGGCCGTTTGGTTACAGTCGTGCGAATGTTTGGGATCGTCCCCTTTTGCTAGGAGCAGCTTGCAGTCGAGGTCGAAGGCATTAACGCAGGACTGGTCATGGCTGAGAGCGTTTCATCGATGTCGACAGTAGTCAGAGTTGCAAACGGACCCGCCAACAAGGTCAACAACCATTGATCAGGGGCAGGCTCTAGTTGCTCTACTCAGCACCCTTCTTGACGAGCACCATGACTTCCTCCTCGCTTCCCGGAATCTCTCCCTGGCGCACGGAGGCATGATGGAGATACCTGTTAGCTGCGGTTCATTACACCATGCCAGCCAACATACGAACTTGGCATCCACGGCATCCTACCTAGCAGAACCTCGAGACATCGCCGGCCGCACGCGGCAAGCCTGAATCTCATGCTTCCTAAACGACTTCATCAACAAACTCCGGGCAGTTTTTCCATGTGGGCCCCGCAGCCTGCGTCTCTGACTCATCTGCATCAGCTGCGCGAGCGCTGCTTGGGGTTCATCAGTTGCCATCTCGGCGATGCCGTGCGCATCCTGCTCGACACATCCGACAAGCACGCCCGCAACTAACATGGCACTGTTGGAAGAGGAGAAGGCCAGTGGAGGATCTAGGGTGGTGTGAAGAGGATTGAACTGTCAAAAGGGCCGGCCACGGCTGCTGATCGATTCACGGGCTCCCTTGTTGACCGAAAGTCTAGGCTGGTGAGTCCAACACATGGAAAAGCTTGAGGACTAAGGGCAAGTGCCTTCCCGGTCTTCTCGATGTGACTAATTTCCCCATCGGCTGTATTTCGTGCTTCAAACAGCGGCAACCCTTTAAAAACTCGACTGCTTGCCTAATGTCTTCGAAACTAGCACCGTTCGAAAGCTCCAGAAAAATCTTTTCTAACCACGCCGACTGCACGCCCGCGCACTCTGTTGCGTGGCCGCAGTGGGTGTGAAAAGCAGTGCGATTCGAGGTGCTTTACCCAGGCGACCACACCCCGGTGCCCCTGAGCCCCTGAGCCCCTGAACCCCGGAGCCCTCGAGCCCTTGCATGGGACAGGATGACAGCCCCCACCCCTCCCACTGAAGGGGGAGGAAGAGGACCGGCCCAGTCACGGCACCCAAGCGCCCCCCCAACACCTCCTCGTTCCCCCCCACCCTCTGACATCGACGCTATTAAGAAGATGGTCGACGGATTGGTAACATTGGCAAACCCAGAGAAGAAAGGGATTGCTAGAGGCATGGGGCAAGACCTCCTCACAGCTGTTCGCAAGTTATACAACGCGGCCCAGAACCAAACAGGCACCATTTCACTGGCCAACCTCCGCAAAGTGGTAGCTGAAAAACTCAGGGCGGTCGCCACCACACCCCGGGATAAGAGATCCTGGGCCGCAGTGGCCTCCCAGGAATCTAGCCACACCCAGACGCAGACCACTACCCCAGCAAAGACAGTGCCAGCCCGCATCAACAAGGAGATTCTTATCAGAGGCAGAGGAATGCCAGCCGATATGGCCAAACGAACTCCACAGGAGATCGTCCAAGCTATCAACCAAGCGTCAATGAAGAAGGGGGCAATCGCAGCCCGGACGCTCCCGAGCGGGGACACAATTGTTACCTTCCAAGGCACGACAACTAGAGACTGGCACTCAACCAACACCGAATGGATTAAAGAAGCCTTCGGACAGCAAGCAGAGGAGAACAAGAGAACCTTCGCGGTTCTGCTGAAGGGACTGTGGAAGCGAGACCTCCAGGGAATGACTGAGGAGGCGTTCGGCAAGGAAAGTGGCCTTCAAACAGTCGACAAGGTCAAATTCAGAGTACCGAAGCACCAGGAAGCAACCCGGGCGACAGTGCTGGTGGCACTCACCTCTCAGGAGGAGGCCCGCAAAGCCTGCGCCGAGGGAGTGGTTTGGAGGGCCCAGCTGCTGAACTGCGAGCCGTACTGGGCTGGTCTAAGTCCGGTACAGTGCTTCAAATGCTGGAAATGAGGACACACGCAACACTATTGCAGATCAACACCGCTGTGCCCCAGGTGTGGAACGAAGGCCCACGGCGAGGGCGGCAGGGACGGAGAAGCACAGTGCCCAACCCAAAGCAACGAAATCCCACTCCGCTGCCCAGTCTGCGGAGGGAGGCACCCAGTCTGGTCGAAAGAATGCCCTGAGAAGGCGAAGGTTCTAGCGAAGGCCAATGAGGCCTACCAGTTCCGACCGCGGACCTATGAGGCTGCTCCAACCCCACTCTCTAACACCGCTGCCAACACCACTGCTCCCACTTCATTCAACTTCACTAATGGACAAGAAGATGACAACGACTACCAAGTGGTCGGTAGAAAGAGGCTGAGGGGAAGACCAACAAG
>MU863629.1:1003997-1018913 GCA_033575675.1 Parathielavia hyrcaniae
AGAGCAAAGACTGTGGTGCTGCCAAAGCCAGGAAAGGCCCCGCCAGTATACCAAACGCCTGGAGGCTACAGGCCCATCGCTCTGCTACCGACCTTAGGGAAGGTAATAGAGTCAGCAGTAGCTGAAAAGGTCACACAAGCCGCAGAAACCAACGGCCTACCTCCAGACGAGCAGATGGGCAACAGGGCACACCGGTCAACAGAGCTGGCAATCCGGCTACTAGTGGCACAGGTCCGGGAAGCGTGGAGGCAGAAAGCTGCAGCATCGCTCCTCCAGCTGGACATCTCAGGGGCCTTCGATACAGTCAACCACGTCCGACTGCTGGCTACCCTCCGAGAAATGCGCTTTCCAAGGTGGCTAGTCCTCTAGACGAAGAACTGGCTGACCGACCGGGAGGCCACCCTTCACTTTGATGGACAGGCAGCTCAACCAACGACGATAAGAGCTGGTGTCCCCCAGGGTTCCCCTCTTTCCCCAGTCCTCTTCATTCTCTACATCGCCTCCCTGTACAAACAGCTGAAAGAAGAGCATCCCCACCTAACGATCACAGGGTTTGCGGACGACACCAACCTTTTAGTCTTTGGCCGGGAGCCAGAGGCCAATGTTCGACAGCTGGAGGCAGCGTGGGAGACGTGTCTGCAGTGGGCAGAAACCCGGGGAATGTCCTTTGCCCCAGAGAAAAGCGAACTGATTCACTTCAACAAGGGGCACAAACAGTGGGACAACCAGCTGGACCTCGTGCAGCCAGGAAGAGGTACCAACCCAGTGAAGCCTACAACATCAGCTAGATTCCTTGGAGTCTGGCTGGATTGGAAGCTTAATTGGAAGGCACACCTAGGAGCAGTAGAGCGGAAGCTGGAGACCTAGAGCTATGCTTAGACAAGAATTGGGGCGATGAAATGGGGCCTGGGGCTAACTAAAGCAAGAGAGGTGTACTCTAAGTGCATTCGGTCAGCACTGGCTTATGGCGCATCATCCTTTCAAATCCCCACCGAGAAAGGGGGTAAACCAGCAACAAGAGGGATCACCAAAGCCCTCAGTAAAGCCCAGAACAAGAGCCTACGGATAACTAGTAGCAGGGGCCTTCAAGTCCACTCCTATTCAAAACTTGAGACAGAGACATGGGAGCCACCGCTGGACCTGTACTTCAACAAGCGACTAGCTGACTTTGAGGCCCGACTGCGAATGCCCTCGTTAGCTGACGGCCAAAGCGCGAACAAGACTGCAGGGAGCATCATCCACAGGGCCAGCAACGATATCTACCGGAGACCCTGTTCAAAGACAAAACTTCAAAGAGGCACGAGGGGTTAAGCAAGGCGAAAAGCTCGCTGCTGGTTCAAATCCGAACTGGGGCGATAGGCCTTCGGGACTTCCTCTTCAAACGGGGCGTTCCAGAGGTCTTGACGCCCAGCTGCGAGTGTGGCGAAGGGCGAGAGACTGTCGAACACTTGGTGATGTGGTGTCTGGCGCCACCGTTGGCTCGAAGTTGGGAGAGCTGATGTTCGAACGCGAAGGGACTTTTACTCTGTTCTACAGGGAATCAGTCCCACAGCTGCACGGCTAACACGGAGGATCCTAGGCTGGCTGATGGACTCAGGGAGGCTGCCGATGTACAATCTGGCCAGGAGGCTGGAGCTGGAGCTGGAGCTTGCGGTCTGATGCCCCCTCCTTCGAAGGCCAGGAGGCCTTCTCTTTTTGTATTTGCAGGCTCAGTCACTGATCGTTTCCTTGATTTTTTCGATATGGGTTTTTCATCCGGCCTGCAAGGGTGAGGTTTTCCTGTATAGTAAATAGTTGAAGGTCCGGCACGCCCCCAGGGCATAGCGGTGTAGGAATAATAATAATAATATTTGCAGGCTCAGTCACTGATCGTTTCCTTGATTTTCGATAACTATGGGTTTTTTTCATCCGGCCTGCAAGGGTGCGGTTTTTCTTGTATAGTAAATAGTTGAAGGTCCGGCACGCCCCAGGGCATAGCGGTGTAGGAATAATAATATTAAATGCCTTGGAGACCACCACAAACACTATGGCCGAATCTGAGTACCGTAGGTTGTCAAGTTTCCTAACCACCGCTCCCTCATTCCTCCACGCCACCGGGAGCCTCCGAGTTCACCGGCCCAGCCTCGACCATGTCGATCTCCACCGTGTCATACTCCCACGTAGCCATGATAGCCTCGTTGCTCGGCGACCGCTACGCAAACTGTCAGCTCTGGAACAATAAAAATATTCAGGTGTTTGAAGGGTCGGGAGCAGTTGCGCAGTCTCAGGGGCAGGACTCCAGAGACAGCAAAAAAGGGGTAGCAAATATCAGTCCACAAATCGGAAAGAAAGATTGTTGTAATTACCTTGATGTACCACGGCACCCCTATCGACAATGTTAGCCTCCATCATACAGCAACTGACAAACTGACCACTGTTTGAAACCACCGATCGTCCCCAAGGTCACACAAAACCTGCAACCTCGGGACGAACATCTCCTATTAGCGAAAGGGCACACTCACACTTCTCAAACCCCAACATATTCGTCTCCTTGACGGCAAACCAGCGCCACTGCCCGCCCGTGACGGGCCGGTAGCTGAGCATCAGCTTCCCGTTGGGCCCGCACCGGCCCATGGCGCGCTGCAGCTTCCACTCCTCGTAGTAGAACTGGCGGCCCTCGGCGGCCTCGTCATCCGGGCGGTACGTGTACACGAGGCGCAGGGCGTCGGGCACGTCGACGTCGCGGCTGGTCAGGCCGTAGTAGCCCGGCACGGGCGGCGGGTGCGGGTTGGTGGGCACGACGAAGAGCGGCGTGTAGGGGTCGTCCGGGTTGGCGACGGCGGCGCGGCTGAAGTGGTCGTCTGGGTTGTAGGGCGCCAGGGTCACGCCCGGCGTGGTCGACGCGTTGTTGCGCAGCCGCTGGTTGTTGATTGCCGGGAACTTGGTGCTGCCGCTGAGGCGGAAGAAGTAGTCGGCCGCGGCCAGGCTGGGCCAGAGGCTGGCGAGGGGGAGGAGGTGGGTGAGCTTCATTTTGGGTTCGTTTTTTGTTGGACTCCCAGGAGGTTGCTTTGGTTAAAACGAGTGAGGTGAGAGTTTGGTTATTGATAGTTGAGAGGGAGAAGAAGGTGAGGATCAAATGGTTGCGGTGAGATGTGGTCCGTCTTGTTCATGATATATGCTGCTCTTACACGCGCTCAACAATACCTTACCCCATGTCATGCCCAGCCGCGGTTGCAGCTATGGTGCCCTGGTTGCATGATGCCGTCCCCAGGCTCCAATCAATCGCCGGCTGTCTCGTTCAAAGGGTGCTGATTTGGCCAATGGGTTGCCCCTTGCAATGCGGGGATGTTGTGATGCTGCCAATTCCGCCATGGCACTAAGTCTGGGAATCTCGTATTCAGAGCCGCCACCACGTTTTCGAGGATGGGTCTAACACGTCACGGGATGGCGTGGTTGTCATTGTTGAAAGAATACGGGTGTAGAAGGGTCGCTTGCAGCTGGGCTGACCTCATTCGTAGGTGTTTGTCCACATGCACCAGCCCTACCGGGCCTGACGGGTGCCGGCATCCGATTCCAGATCAAACAGCTGAGCTGCCCTGGCAACCCTAACGGCCCACGGGTGCCGGCATCCCGTTTTAGGATCACCAACACCAACAGTGAGTACTTGCACCGAAAAATGTTAGACGAACTTGATTGGTAGCGACGGTGTCAATGAGGCTATCGCTCGTGTTGAAACTGAGATACCTGACATTACGGTACTTTTGATATTGTGCCTGAGGTAAGGTACCTAGTAAAACTACAGTATGGATGCAGGTTGACACTTTGTGACATTGCCAGAAAATTTGATCTCGCCGACTGTTGACGTCAGGCTCACATCAACGGAGCTAAGTTAAAGCAAGGTACAGCAGTGCCGTACTTTAGTTACTAGTAGTAGAAGACGGAAGAGACAACAAAGCCGAGTACCTGCACGACTTCTGTAAAACTGCCCAGTCGATTTCAAAGTCATCTTTCATGTGAGACTTTGTCCCCTGAACTCGGAACTTCTCTCGCAAACCTTCAACGTCTCCCTTTTCCAGGAACTTGATGAGTCTCGGCATCTGCGACGAAAGAGCTCATTGGCGACAGCAGAGTCGAACCGTCGCGTAGATTATTGACTGTTCAGCTTGGTTTCCGGAACACCATCACCTTCAACTTGTCCCAGCATGACGTGTGTCGAATGACGTCAGGGTGTGCCATCCACAACCCTGAGCCTCGACTTATACCCGATTACCCGATCCTTCCTGAACTTCACAACTTCACAGCAAACAAACAAACCCAAAAATCTTAACTTACCATCACGCCTGCCATCTGAATTCAAGAAACCTCATAGCCAAACCCGTCAAAATGTCCAACAAACCCTTCACCAAGCAGCCCAACCTCAACACGGACAAGGGCGGCCTCCACACAGACGACGTCCAGTCCGGCGTCTCGGGCGCGGCGAAGACCACCACGTCGACGCTCGGCAACACGGTCGGCGGGCTGGCCAACACGGTCGGGGGCGTCGTGGGCGCTGCCGGCCGCGGCCTGGGCGAGACGGTCAACAGCGCGACGGGCGACAGTGCCAAGCCGGTCGGCGACGGCGTCAAGAACGTCGGGACGGGCGTTGAGAGCGGCAGTCGCGAGGCGGCTGAGGGGGTGAAGAGGGCGGGTGAATGGAAAGGGTTCTAAGAATTTGAAGGGGTTTTGGGTTAGTTTGTGTTTGGAAAGTGGAATTGGCCTGCTTCATCTTTCGACCTCACATGCATGTGACGATAGGGTTTAGAGGTGGTGATTAGAGATTCTCGATACACAAGATATGAAACGTCGATCTATTATTTCTTATATGGCGCTCTGTTATGCTCATGTCCTCTATCGTGTTCATACCTTAATCTTGATATCCAAACAAGTATCCAAACGCCGTCATGCAAATCCGCCCACTGTCCGACTTTCTCGCATCACCACCCAAACTTCTCCACCACCACCCGCACCTCCCTCCCCCTTCCAATCTCGTCAGCACAAACATTCCGCACCGCCCAATTCAGCCCATCCGGCCCGGACACCACAACACCGACCTCGCTCCCCTCGGCGGCGACACGCTCGACCCAGCCTTGCACCAGGCCCGCGACATCGGGCCTCCCGGCCTCGGCAGTGGGCTCGGGGACAACCAGATCCAGCCCCCGGCGCACGAGCTCGGCCAGCTGCGCCCCGGGCACCCACTCCCGGTGCTCGCGCGAGTGCGTCACCCAGAGCAGGTGAACCCTCCTCCTCTTCCGAGTCAAACTCCCTCCTCCCTTCCTTATCGTCTCCGTCCCGTCCGAGTCCTTGACCCGGATTGCCGGGTTGATAGCGTTGTCGTCCCGCGCATCCCCATTTGCCGGTTGTCCCTCACCCCCCTCCCCACAAACGGTGCCCCCATCCTCATCACACAGAAGCGCCCAAACAAGCGGAAATGCCACGGCAATGCCGCTCCCGCCCGCGACGAGCACGGCGCACGCCGATGCCCGCAGCATGTCTAGCGCGCGGGGCGAGCCGTACGGCCCGTCCAGCCTCACCGACAGTCTCTGATGGTGCTGCTGCTGCTGTTGGGCGTGGCGGAGGAGGTCCCGTGTGAAGCCGTCGTGGGCGCGGATCAGTAGCGTCAGCCAGGCGTGTCTTGGCCGCTGTCGGCCTCCGATTGCTCCGACTTCGACTCCGACACCGGAACCTGAAGGCCCTGGGGGGGGATGAGGGCCGGGATCGGGTTCATCGTGGTAACTGTAATAGTCTCCCTCGTGCGGCCTGCCCGGCGCGGCGGAGGCGATGGTGAAGGGGTGGGCTTGCAGCGCGTGGGTGCGGCCCAGGGCGGGCACGGTCAGGAAGACGTGGTCTGTGGGGTGCCAGCCGTGGAGAACCGACTGGCGGCGGATGGACAACAGGGCGGACCATCGCGAGAGCAATGGTGGGCGGGGGATGTCCCAATCGGCCGAGAGGAGGTAGGAGTCCTTGTCGAGGACGCACAGGTCCGCTCGCAGGTCTGCTCGCTTGAGGGTGAGGCGCCAGACGAGGCGGTCGCCGAGGAAGATGAAGAGAGCCAGGGCGACGTAGGGCTGGCTGGTCTCGTAGTGGAACCAGAGGAGAACCAGAGCGGCGGCCTGGAGGAGGACGTGCGTCGCGAGGAAGAGCTCGTACCACCTCTGGCGGAAGCTGCCGAGAGAGGTGAAGTAGAGGGCTTCGTAGGCCACCAGGGCGCCGATGCCGCAGAGGATCATGGGGTGGGTGAAGTACAGGTAGGCGGAGCGCGACTCGACGAGCCACTCCTCGGCGATGAAAAACTGCCAGAGGAGCATGCTAACGAAGTGGAGGGCCGCCTCGAAGCACAGCAGCTCGCCGACGCGGCGGTGGAAGATGTTGAGGGCTTCGTACGAGTAGCCGGTGAGAGCCCTGAGCGGCTGGTTCTTGGCCCCGAGGAGGTATAACAGGGGCAGGTTGACGACGAAGACGCAGCCCGTGCGGTCAGCGAGGATGAAGAAAAAGCCAGCCTGCATCGGGAGGCGGAAGAAATGAAGCGAGATGTTGAGGGCCAGCCAGGCGAGGATGAAGAGGGACGTTCCGTTGGAGGGGAGGGTTCGATTGATTACAGGTAGCGGGCATGGCTGCCTCGTGAGCCAGGACCTGACTGTCCTGCTGATTCTGATTCTCGTTGGGACTCCTGTTGTTGTTTCTCTGCGTCCCGCCAGCAACGGGGCGCTCTCGACATCGACGTCCTTGGCATCCGGGGGTGTAACGGTGCCGGCGACTGTGCTGCTGCACGAGGATGCGACGGCACCTTGACCGCGTTGCTGGGTCAGCCGTCGCCACTTCTCCTGGTCCCTCTTAGTCGCCCGCCGGTGCTGCAACGCCAACACCATGAGGACAAGCAGGATGGCGAGATTGTAGCAGTTGACGATGGTGCGGGCTTCGTAGAGGGCGTCGAGCAGCCTCTCGACGTATTCCACCTGATCTCATATCAATTTATTTCCACCCTTGGCAAGAATTGTTCAGAAGAATCTCGTTCACCTTCTCCGGGTCATTCATCCATTCAAAGTCACCATCCTCGCTCCGGGCTGCCAGGCCGCTGAGACCGGCTGGCCCGGCCTGGCAGAGAGAGCGTAGAAAACTGGGCAGTGCGGTGCGCAAGGGGCTTTGCATCCGCAGGCTTACTTGCCGGCCGTCCATGACCGGGAGAAAGGGGACAAGTCGCTGTTGACGCCCGGTTGAGCGGCGGCGGTGGCGGCGGCTGCGAGAGGACGGGACACGAAAGGAGGTGGGGGATCGTGAAGGACTGTGGCGACCATGATCTGAAAGGATCTAATCAGATCCCCTGATAAAAATTGATAACGATAAGCCGAAAGCCGAGACCGGGGATTTGCTTGATCTTGGCGTTGCCCCGGTTACCCCGCTGTGAGCTGGAAGCAAAAAGCATGGACAGGGGTTGGCTGCTAGCTCGATGGGAGGAATCAGGCGGACGAGATCGCGCCATCAACAAAAGTCTGGACAACCCGGTACGTGAGGAGAGAGATGCTCGTGATCAGCCGCAGCTGCCACCTGTACGGTCACCCGCGTCACGGTCGTCAATCTCAACGCTGCCCCCGGCCATCCTCTTCAGGCTCTTCTAGGGGAGCATTCTTGTACAATACCTATTCGTACCGTCGGTCTCTGGATCCAAGCCGCCGAAGCCGGGCCGATTCCCAGTCAGAGCCTGGAGATCGCGTAGCGGACTACTACCACACTCCTGCCTCGACTTTATTTGGTTGACGGAAAATAAAAAGGCGAGTGAGTATCTTGGCCAAGATACCTTACTCACCTTAGCCACTCCTTCCCCACATACCGTACCTACTAACCGTTAACGCCTGATGCACGGCGCACCCTGGACCCTTGGTTGGGGACCTGGGGTGCATCCCTCGTCGGTGTGCCGAGGCATTTCGCCGAGCGGGATGTGAAATCAGGGACCCTGCGTACCGCATGGGGGCGGCGGAGCTGGGTTGTCCGATGAAGGAGAACCTGAAGCTGGTAATTAAGGTGTAGGCCTGTAGCGTAGCTCAGGTAGGTACCTTGGTACTAGTTGAGGTTGAACATGGGCTGGCCCAAGCAAGGCAATCATCAGGACAGGAACACCACCTCCATTCCCCGCAAGCGGCCAGAAATGGAGTACCCATGGTGCTTCTTTTGCGGAGTCATCTGGGAGCAAGAGTGCCGGCTACTGCAGTGTTGCATTTTGCGAACGAAGCGGTCAACAGGCTGGGAGTAAACACAAGCTGTAATCAGGGGTGACCTTAGTTGTTTTCATCACTTGATGAAACTTCTACTTCTTTAATGGCAACCTCACAATCATCCCCGCTCCTTAGGAAGATAGTACAGGACGAGAGGCAGTTTCCGTCCAACTAAGACGCAACGAACGTGATCTGGTTGTTGTCGGTTATGCTCCATCACTCCTCCACGAGCCCACCCCTGATGGCTTGGGAATGGTCCATAGTACCTTATGGGCGTGGCTACTTTATGCGGGACATCTCAAGACGGCGGCTTATCCAAACGGGCCGTTTGGATAAGCCCGGGGCGGCGTCACATCCGTGTTTATCTGGAGAAGGTCCTGGAGATGGTGTGAAAGCTCGTCGTCGTCCGGCTGTCGTCTGGCCGGCGCGACTAAAATCGCGTACATAAACTGAACGGAGCTACCCCAGCTCTACAACTCATTCTATCTCAAAACACCGATTTTCAACCTGGTACTTCTCTCAGACACAAGTCACGAAGCACAGTCCAGTCTTCCGAAAACAAGCTATCAACTCCAAGTCACTACGACTTCGAACAAGACGTGAGTCCCTCAGTGACGGGCCGATTCGTCCTCTTAAAGACGATGTCTGGACAAACTGACCGGCATCAGCAGATCACCACAAAAGAAATGCGTTTCCACAACATTCTGAGCGGCCTTGCGCTGGGCCTCCCCCTCATCCAGGGCGCCATCCCGTCAATCCCGGGCTTCACCCTGACCTGGGGCGAGGACTTCGCCGGTCCCGCCGGCAGCCTCCCCGACCCGGCCAACTGGATCATCAACACGGGTCACAGCTACCCTGGTGGCCCGGCTAACTGGGGCACCGGCGAGATCCAGGAGTACACCAGCGACACCAACAACGTGCGCCACACCGGAAACGGCCGTCTCCAGATCATCGCTCACAAGGAGGGCCACGGCGGCTGGACCTCGGCCCGCATTGAGTCCCGCCGCGCCGACTTTGTCTGCCGCCAGGGCGGCCGGATGCGCATCGAAGTTAGCCTGAGCCTCCCCGCCGTCCAACAGCCCATCGGCTACTGGCCCGCCTTCTGGACCCTGGGCGCTGCCTATCGGGGTCAGTACTGGTAAGTATCTCCCACTGTTCCACGCCACAAAGACACCCCATACTGACATACTATCCCACACACACAAGGAACTGGCCCGCCATCGGCGAGTTCGACATAATGGAAAACGTCAACGGCATCAACCGGGTCTGGGGCGTGCTGCACTGCGGCGTGAACCCAGGCGGCCCCTGCTTCGAGACCGACGGCCGACCCAACAACCGGGTGTGCCCGGGCGCTCCCTGCCAGGGCAACTTCCACCGGTACACGTTCGAGGTGGACCGCACCCAGCCGCTCGAGGCCATCCGCTGGTTCGTCGACGGCATCATCTACCACCAGGTCGTCTCGACCGACCTCCCCGCCGACGTCTGGCGCCAGGCCGTCCACAACCCGCACTTTGTCCTGCTCAACCTCGCCATGGGCGGCGCGTTTCCCAACAAGGAGTTCGGCAACGTCACGCCGCTACCGACGACCACGTCTGGCGGGGTGTTAGAGGCTGAGTACATTGCTGTTTACAACAGCTAAAGAGCGGGGGACATGACTCAAGAGGTCGGATCTGGTAACATCTGGGGGGAACTTTTTGACCTGTGACACCAGTTTGCTTTGGCTGCTGGTTTTGGACAAGGAGGAAGAACTTACCTGACCTTGGGTGGTGGATGAAGAGGGGCAAATGGAGCTGAATTGGTGTGCTCGATCTAAGTGCAGGTGGAGGTGGACTTTCTTTCTTTTAGTGTCATTTGTACCGTTTTGCATCCGTTGAGGCACTTCATGCTTTTCATTGCAACTGCTCAGGTGCCTAACATAGGGTATCGTGCATATAGCAGCAAATTTCTTTTATGCCGGCGCCCGCATCACATCTTCATGCAGCTCTATTTTGATAGGTATTTATCCGGATCCCGCCAGGGGACATAGATGATCTACTCGTGCCTACCAGCCGGGTTCAGCTGTTCCCGAGCTGGGATCTGCTCTGGAAAGTAAGGTATCAAGTGGTCTTCATGATCAACATGAAGGCTTGCCAGGTCCAACCCCATGCTTCAAGTTCCATCATACATGCAGAGAACTCCCGTGCCAATGCCCCATCCCGCCCGGGCTTAACAAGCCACCGCTCGTGTCATACATCCCCTGGTGCGCCTGTTGAGACATCATGTCGGCATGGCCCTGGTACAGCCCCATCATGTCATCGTGATACCCGTACCCTACTTCCGCCTGCTGGTCCTGGGCGTAATACCCCGCGTAGCTTGCCGACGTCGCCGTCAACGTCCCAATCTGGGGATCCACGAGATGGACAGGCCCAGACCCAGCGTGTCCTTCAAGTTGCAACCAGGGTTCCAGCTGATGCGCTTGTGAAGCCAAGGTCCCTGTGCTCCAATCCCCGTGGCCATGGAGGCCCATGATGTGGTCGCTCTCTAATGTTTGAGGGCTCGGGCAAACCGACGTGTGAGCCGTACTCGGATACCACCCGCCGCCACCGCCGAGGGTCATCTGCGAGGACTGGTACAACAGCTCCTCGATCTCGGCCTCGGTGAGCGCCGTCCAGTCGTCCGATGCAAACTCTGGTTCGGGGGTCGAGATGGTACTGGATGAAGGTGTTGTCGGGACGCCGAGGTAGGGGCTTGAGCAGAGGCTCGGCGTGGAGGCTGCCGAGTGAGCTTGCGACGACCTTGCGCGCCGGACCGACGAGGACATCGACCTGGAGCCTTCTTGTTTTCGCTGGAGGATGCTGTATCGGTTCTTGGCGGCGAGAGAGGTGCGGTTGGGAAAGTGTTGGTGCACAATGTCGGACCAGTTGCGTCCGTGTTGTGAGACGAGAGCCAGCAGCTTGGCGTCCTGGAGCGTGTAACCGTTAGTCAGAGCCTGGTTTGATTAAGTCGGAGGGAGGAGGGAAAGACAAGGGAGACGCACCTCTTCTGCTGTCCATGGACTCTTGTCAATGCGGGGATCGAGACAGTCGTACCAGCGCTTCCAGCACTGGTCGCCGTTGCGCGTGCCGACGGCCTCGGCAATCTTGCTCCAGCGTGCGCCGTACCGCTCGACGGCTTCCCGGAGCTTCTCGTCTTCCTCGGGCATCCACGTGCCCTTGCGTATGGTGTTGGCGATGCTGTAGTGCCAGCGCTTGCGGCAGTCTTTGTTGTTGCGCCCGGGCAGATGCGAGGCCACTTTGTGCCAGCTGACGAACCCTTGGGTGGGTGTTTCTGCTGGCCTGTCAGAGGTCTGAGACGGACAACTTTCGCGGTGAACTAAGACGGAATGGAAGATCTTACCCTTGGCCACCGCTTCGGCGAGGAGTCGGTCCTCCTCACGTGTCCAGACCTGCCGCATCTTTCGCGCGGCCGTCAGAGACTCGGAACTTGGCATTTCAGTCATGGTTGTAGAAGATGTTGCTTGCACGACGCCAAGTATGGTGATTGTGGTACCGCTTCTGACTTTGAGGGAAGACGGGAGTTGATTAATATGCCCCTGAGATTATAAACAACCACGAATCGAGGAAGTAATCGGCAAAAGTGAGGCACTTATAAGGTTCCAATCCCAGGAACTGAAGCCTTTGGTGAAATGGATCATATAAGCACCACCTGTGAGGCCCCAGAATCCCCGGCCTCCTTGTATGTACCTAGCCAGATCCCCGGGCTCTCGCTTACAGGCCCACGATGGTGATGCCCAGGTCCAGGCCCTTACCCCTTCAGCCCTACGGATCCCCCCCTGTCGCAGGGTAAGGTAGCGCCATGTCAGACAGTAACGTGACAACGGTTCGGCGAACGGGTCCCCATGCACGGCATACGCCCCAGTTCCACTGTGCTGGAGTGGCCGGCAGGATTCTCGAGCGGGTTGTGGCCGTCATAATTGGCTTCGAGCTCCCTCCCGGAGCCAAATGCTTAAAGTTCCTTGGCCATGCAGCGGCGGAGCATCAGTCGTGTGCCTTGATTGGCCACAAGCTCGCCGACCGCCATTTCAGCTTGCGTTCTGCAGCCCGCCGGGGACGGGAGGCTGAGTCGCTGCCGACCCGCCAACAAGGGCAGTCAGTCGGGTGAAGAACCTCAACTGGGAAGGTTGCTGGCCTTAGCTCCGGTGGTCATCGGCGCTTTCCGTTACGTACAACGGCACCATAAAAGTAAAAGTAAGGGGATGTCTTTCCCCGGTCCCGCAACGGTCGAGATGGCCGAGGTCGCGCCCAGAAAGGAATATCGAGGCGGGACGGCGACGCCGGCGTTGACATTAGTACGGAGGACCTCACCCGACCCAACACCTCGCCTGGTCCCCGGTCGGTGCCCGCAACCAGTCGGCCAGCCACCCGAAAGCCACACCGATGAACCGTGATGCTTCAAGTGATGTTGTTGATGATGTTGATGAGAGGCATGCTGAACCGCTGCTTGAGATTGCGGAACCGGAAAATAAGATTTCTGGCTGTTGCAGCCAAGCCCGGTCAAAAGCTTCGACCTGCGCGTCCCGTCTTCGAGAATCGTTCCATGAGTCCATGATCCAGTCCGGTTCGATGATGATTCAAGGACGATTGGGCTGATGAGCCCAGTCGAACTCGGAGAATGCCCGCGAATCGGCGAGTGTTGTGGAGCGGATATGGAATGATATGAGCCTGCAGTCGCAGGGGAGTGGGCCCCCGCTGCAGTGAAACCTTAGTGAGCCCATTTCAGAGGGACCTTGCCCTATTGCACCCCTGAACAGACGGGCCAGAGAAAAACATCCACTTGGCGGGAAAAACTTCTTTGAAGGATCGTGAGATTCCAGGTTCCATTGGAAGTCGCCGATTGTCGGCGAAGTGACACGGGACTGAAAAAGCTACCGTTGCGAGGAGTCGAGAACAACAAGATTTTGGAGGGAGATTGCAGCCCTGCAGGCCGCTTGCACCTGCCGTCATCATCCCGAGCCGCGGACAGCAACAGCCATCGGGTATCAATCGGTCCGTCTGTGACCGACACCAACTGCACTCTGCAGTCTGCGCTCGTGCACCGCCACATCCCGGATCACTTTGCCCCTTTGGCGGTCATTCGAGCCCTGGAGACGGGAGTCACAGCAAGCGGACTCGGGCTACAATTGGACCGTGATCTCAGGTTGTCCTGCCGCTGCACCCTTTCCAGTTTGTTGGTGACTCTCGGCTGACTCCTGAGTGACTGTGACTGTGAGTCGGGCCTAGACACTTATTGGATCGGAGACAATACAACCTAATACTTTGCCTTGCATTTCTTTGGTTTTAAATAAGGCAATTGATATACGGGCAGGGCACAATTGATACACGGGCAGGGCGTTATCCGGGCAGGGCAATGCGGAAGCTCCTATTGGCTGAAAATTTTCGACAGCTGCTACCATCTCCCCACTTAAAGCGGTGAAGGCCAAGTCACTAACACTAACACCATTTCCTCTGCCTTTGTGACAAATCGACAAGCCCCTACTTCTGAAAGGGACTCCTGAAGGTATCACTGGGGTCGGGGTGAAGATCTAGTGAAGCCAAAGGGTTCACAACAAACGCACAAGCAAGTGTTCACACAGTAGTCGAGACAACTGCTTGCATTGCTTACTGAGGAAGCTATCGTAAGTACCCGCAGGCGTAGAGAGCGTGAACTTGAATACAAGCTTCCTCGTCCCGATGCTCTGCCCGCTCTGTCACGGATCCTACAGAGCATCCAGGTGCTCTGTGTGCTCTCACAAGGAGCACCCAGATCACTGCACCCTGCTCCGTGTGCTTTTCCGAAGAGCACCCAGAATGCCTCAGTGATTGGTCCGGGACGCCCGCGTCCCACGCTCGCATGACCGTCCTTTCTGCGGCATTTCGTTGGTTAATTCGTGACAGCCTTCCAGAATTCAAAGGTTTCTCCGAAACAACTAGCTAGTTAATATCGTACACGCCCTCCACGTCGAGTAGATCTCGTATTATGCAAGACCTCTTTGTCACTGCTGCTCTGCACGAGTTCCCATTGAGATATCCGTCTCCGTACGCTGGGTTGGACCCTCGGACCACTGGCGCGTACGCCTGCTGCCTTTCCTGGCCCAAGTGCTGTATTTTGGCCGCCGCCTGCCCCCCCACGAGTCGGTAGAGACCGGCCGCTTTCCGTTTGGACCGTCGCCTGTGCTTTCAGCCGAGCTAGCGTTGACTTATTCTTGCTCCCGCGAGGCCGGCCCCTGCCGCGCCGTGGCTGACTCCCATCTGGCAGACTAGCCCCTAGGCGCGCAACCTCTTGTCCGTTCTGGCTCTGTACGCTCACCCGGTCGATGGCTAGGTGGGGAGGGACCGGCTGGGCAACGTTCTTTGGCCTACCACGAAGCGATGTGGCAATCTTGGGGTCGAGGATGCGACGATAAGGGTCGGTAGATGTCGGTTGCCGTAAGTGCCATCTCGGGTGGACGTCCCATTTTGCCAGTGGAACATTACCTTCCAACTTCGATAGGATCGTATGGCAACACGGGATACCTAACTCTGCAGATGGAGTGCAGTCGTCGCTGCAGAGTCCGATGCCTTTTGGCCGGGGATTCGAAGGACTCGGGATTGCCGTCAGAGCTCTGCGGTGCTCCCGTGAAATGAGGCGAAGGGCTTTCTGCGAAATGACTTGGGGAAGCTCGCCCAGATACTCA
>MU863630.1:0-32379 GCA_033575675.1 Parathielavia hyrcaniae
GGTGCGGTTTTCCTGTATAGTAAATAGTTGAAGGTCCGGCACGCCCCCAGGGCATAGCGGTGTAGGAATAATAATAATAATAATTTTGTTCTGATACCAAACATCGCCTGGAGTCGCCTCGGCAACTCATTGCGTGGTGATTTGCTCGTTGACGGGAGCGTGGGACAAGGGGGAAGGGGGCGGATGAGTTGGAGGAATTGGGTTAGGGTTAACGTTAGGCCATCCATGACCTTGAGAATCACATGGTAATTCACGTCGTTTGAGCTCGATCAGCCTCCCGTCATACTTCCAAGTTGTTGTCCCGCGGTTGGGCCTTTTCCGCTCTTCCAGGTTCCTCCAGCCTGTACAGCGAAGGCCTGTACCTAAAATCCATCAGGTGAAAGGGCGGTGGTCAAACAACCCGACTTTCAAGTTCATTCTGGTTCTGCTGTTGGGTCAACCCCACCTGGGGCGATACCGTTGTCACGGTCACGGTATCCATACGAGATTGGAAGCTCCAAGTTGGTTCCTCATTGTCGATGTCAACAAATTTTGCCTCGCGTCCCTGGTTGAATCTTAAGGTCTGTTGGTGAGGGAGAAACTGTTTTTGTTGCGCTTGTCTCGAGATGTCTCCCTTGCACCTGCAGTGCTGCGGAGAGGACCTCCAGTCCCATCCTCAGTATTACCGTGGTAGAGATCCGCCTGTGTAAGGGGCCAGCCCTACGGACGAGTCATCGCCGATTTATACACTGTACCCCTTCCGTGATTGCTAGCATTTGAAGCAGGGCCGGGCTTGGTCACACAGTACGAAGTTTCATATCACGACAGTTCAGCTGCCAGGTTGGTTCCGCCGCTGCCTGCCAACGACCCAAGCGTCCGCATCTGCCCGTATCAAAGACCGCCTTTTCAGGTTCTGCCTTCGACCTTTCCTCGAAACTCGCAGAATTCCCAATCCCTGCATCTCCAGGCCTTTATCGTTTGCAGAGCCCTGTCCCCTTCGACACACTCCTTTTGAGGCACCAGTCTCTTCTCTTTCATCCCCGCAAACCGTTCTCTTGACACCCGCCTCAGGTGCTAGGCCGCACTGGTGCATTTGGCGGCATCCACACACATCCTACAAAAAAACAACCAAGGACGTGCGATTGTTGACAACCAAAAAAAATCCGAACAAAACAGACCCGCTCACCTCAAACTTGTGCCAAACCTCAGCATCTTCGAGACTCCCATCACCTATTCGGCCCAAGCCATCGCGTGCCTTCTCGGTTGAAGTCGCCTCAACCTGTCCCGTGTTTTGGCTGCGAGACACCGCCCGTCGTCAAAACCGATCCCAGGCTTGCCCCCGAGTTAAGGTACCCTGTGGACCCCACGGCCCCGCCTGTGTCCTCCGCGCAAACTTTGGCTGCGAGAGGGACCGCCCATTCCCCCTAGCAACCCTTTCTCGACCACCTTCTCTGCCCCCCCGCTTTCTGTCATCGCAACCTCTGGCCGCAGCCCTAGACCGCAACCATGGAAGGCGCACCGGATATCAACACAGTCCTCACCAACTCGCTGAGTCCCGGTCAGTACCTCTCGTGGCAACCTCGTTTGCTAATCGCACAAAACGCGAGGTGCCCCCTGAAACCGCGAAGGCCTCCGCTAACTCGTGTGCAGACGCGACTCTGCGAAATGCGGCCGAGCAACAGCTTATCCACGCCGCTGAGACCAATTTTGTAAGCTTGCCTCGTCTTCCTGATCAACCTGCCAGTCCGTTGGATCCCGCTGACGTGGTCCGACTTCCAGTCACAATACCTCCTCACACTCGTCCAAGCGTTGGCAAATGACAGCACCGAGGGTCATCTTCGAGCCGCCGCCGGCATTGCCTTGAAAAACGCCTTCTCCGCACGCGAGTTCGCGAGGCAAGCCGAGCTACAAGCGAAATGGCTCAACCAGACCGATCAAGGAATCAAGGCGCAGATCAAGCAGCTGGCGTTGGAGACACTCGCGTCCTCCAATGCCCAGGCCGGCCAGGCGACGGCTCAGGTCGTCGCCGCCATCGCCGCCATCGAGCTTCCGCGGAACCAGTGGCCTGACCTCATGCAGGTGCTGGTGCGGAACGTCAGCGAAGGCACCCAATACCAAAAGCAGGCCTCCTTGACTACGATCGGCTTCGTCTGCGAGAGCCAGGACACGGACCTTAGAAACGCCCTGGTCAGCCACTCCAACGCCATCTTGACGGCCGTCGTGCAAGGCGCACGCAAGGAGGAGCCCAACACCGAGGTTCGCCTCGCTGCCATCACTGCCCTGGGCGATTCCCTCGAGTTTGTCGGCAACAACTTCAAGCACGAGGGCGAGCGCAACTACATTATGCAGGTCGTTTGCGAGGCCACTCAGGCCGACGACTCCCGGATACAGCAGGGCGCCTTTGGCTGCCTGAACCGCATCATGGCCCTCTACTACGAGAACATGAGGTTCTACATGGAGAAGGCTCTCTTTGGTCTCACTATTTTGGGCATGAAGAGCGACGACGAGGATGTTGCCAAGCTTGCGGTTGAGTTCTGGAGCACTGTGTGCGAGGAGGAGATCGCCATTGAAGACGACAACGCCCAGGTCGAGAGTTCCGAGCAGATGCGGCCCTTCTACAACTTTGCCCGCGTTGCAACCAACGAGGTCGTCCCGGTTCTGCTCGGTCTTCTGACCAAGCAGGACGAGGATGCAGCGGATGACGAGTACAATATCTCGCGCGCAGCCTACCAGTGCCTGCAGCTCTACGCTCAGGCAGTTGGAGCGTCCATCATCCCGCCCGTCATTCAGTTCGTTGAGGCGAACCTGCGTCTCGAGGACTGGCACAACCGGGACGCCGCCGTCTCCGCTTTCGGCGCCATTATGGATGGCCCAGAGGAGAAGGTGCTGGAACCCATCGTCAAGTCGGGCATACAACCTCTGATTAGTATGATGGAGGACCCTTCGGTTCACGTACGGGATTCTACCGCCTACGCGCTGGGCCGCATTACCGAGGCCTGCTCCGAGGCCATCGACCCGAGCCAACACCTTGAGCCGCTGATTCGCTCTCTGTTCAACGGTCTGTTGAACAACCCCAAGATGGCGGCCTCTTGCTGCTGGGCTCTGATGAACCTTGCGGAGCGGTTTGCTGGCGACGTGGGCGCCGCCCAAAACCCCGTGACGCCTTATTTCAACGAGAGCGTCACCAAGCTGCTTACGGTAACTGGTAGGATGGATTCGGAGCCTGCCGTGCGGACTGCGGCGTACGAGGTCCTGAATGTGTTTGTGCAGAGCGCTGCCAACGACAGCCTCGGCGCCATCGCGACGCTCTCCCACGTTGTAATCCAGCGGCTAGAAGAGACTGTGCCCCTCCAACAGCAGGTTGTCAGCGTCGAGGACAAGATCATTCTCGAGGACATGCAGACAAGTCTTTGTACCGTTCTGCAGGCTATCATCCAGCGGCTGGACAAGGAAATCGCCGTCCAGGGCGACAGGATTATGCAGACCCTCCTGCAGAGCTTGAGCACTGTCGGCGGCAAGTCGAGCGTCCCCGAGTCCGTCTTTGCGGCCATCAGCGCTCTTGCCAACGCCATGGAGGATGAGTTTGTCAAGTACATGGATGCCTTCACCCCGTTCCTGTACAACGCCCTGGCCAACCAGGAAGAGCCGGCTCTCTGCTCGATGGCTATTGGCCTCGTCAGCGACATCACTCGGTCCATGGGAGAACGAAGCCAGCCGTACTGCGATAACTTTATGAATTACCTGCTGAGCAATCTCAGGGTTCGTCACCAAATTCCACCCTCTCTGTGCCTCTGAATTTTTCTGGGAGCACGCACTAACATTTTTGCCTTCTTTTTCTAGAGCGCGGCCCTTGCCAATCAGTTCAAGCCAGCCATTCTCCAATGCTTCGGCGATATTGCTGGCGCCATTGGCGGGCATTTTGAGACGTACCTCACCGTTGTCGCTCAAGTGCTGCAACAGGCGGCGACAATCACCGCCGGGGCCGACGGCTCTTACGAGATGCTCGACTATGTTGTTGCTCTGCGCGAGGGTATCATGGATGCGTGGGGCGGTATCATCGGCGCCCTAAAGACCAGTGGCAAGAGTCAGTGTTGTCTGACACACGGAACCCGCTTTGCTCCTGGGGTACTTATGCTGACATCGGTTCTGCAGCTGCCATCCTCCAGCCTTTTGTGCCATCGATTTTTGAGCTTCTCAACAGCATCGCCAATGATGTCCACCGCAGCGAAGCGCTGATGCGGTCGTCGATGGGTGTTATTGGGTACGTGTACCGTCTCGCCAATGAATGAACATGGCCTCTAACTAGCACCAGTGATCTCGCGGACGCTTATCCTAACGGCCAGTTGGCCGATGCTTTCCGGCAAGAATGGGTCACGGCAATGATCCGGGAGACGCGGTCGAACCGGGAATTCCAATCTCGCACTATCGAGACTGCACGCTGGGCCCGGGAACAGGTGAAGCGGCAAATTGGCGGCACCCAGACGGTCATGCAGCAGACATGAGAGAGACTGGTTTGACCAACACGACGTTGCCGTTCTGGGCCATCACCACACCCACCCAGGTCTTTCGACAGGCGTCCGCGTCGTGTCCATGACCTCGACCCCCCAGCAGATGCTTCGCGAGGAGCACGACCTCCCTACCCATCCCACAGCAACACACGCCCACGACGACCGAGCACGACACCAGCACGTCACGACACGACCCATGAAGCAGCACCACAATGCACAGATACTGTGTATATAGACCCCTTGGACCCTTTCGTCAGACACCATACCCCTAGAAAGTCACTTCACTATTCCTTAACCCCTGCTGCGTCTGCTGGCCATGTTTCCCACACCCTCCACGTTCTTCCACGGATTTTATTGAGTCGATGATAGAGCGATTACATGTACTGTTCCCATGCTTCTAGGATGTGTAGGAGCCTGGGGCAAACGCACCATCATGTAGAATGTTTTCCTTTCCTCTTAAACGGATCATTACCCCAAAAAGGAGGCGGTAGGTTGGTTGACCTGGCGTGTGTAATCTTGGTCGGGGATTTGGCATCCAAGTGGCTGGGAGAAGGGGGGGGAGGGTATCTTCTGGGACGGGGATGGTTACGATCACCAACGTATGGACGGAGTTGCTCGAATGCAATTGCCAAGGGAGGGAATTATGGGAATCACCTACCTACGAGCAAATGGCGCCTTTCTAAGCCCTCTTCTGTGAGACGGTTGAACACGTACCTTTTCCCCCCAACTTTGTCACTCACCACAGTCGCTATGCTGATATGTACTCTCCCATCTCCCTCCTTGCGTCGAGCTCCGCTGCAAACTTGTTCCGTACAAAATGAACACTCCATTCGGGTTACGGGCCGCTCTATGGATACTAGTGACAGCTCCCAGACGCAGTCTCTAGATCCGTAAAAAGATTGTGGCGGGAGCTGGCCCGGAGAAGTGCTCCGGTGCCATGTCTTGGCGAGAGCTTCCATGCTCTGGATGGACTTTGAGTGGGCGTCTGCCTGGCATTTGTTCATCCAATGTACTTAAAGGTAGAGGCGGTACAGTGTAGAGATAGGGTCTACGGTGTGCTGCTGTGTTCCACGGCTAATTTTAAGAGCTCGAAACCTGGTGTTCCTTGCCGACCTTGATCAATCTGTATGGGTATTGTACAACAGCACTGGAATGATTGTGTGTGCGGTTCAGAGACATGGGTCCTCAACATGATCTTAGAAATCTTCCCCTTCAATAATCATTAACTCATTGTCAATCCAGGAATAGAAACAAACATTTTGAAGACTTGTCTGTTTAAATAATTTACTTTATCTTGCTCGACCATTAGATTCGAGGTTCAGGTTTTTTTTTGGTGTTACGCCACAGGGCACCCCCTTCCTCACTGAGAACAAGAAAAGGTCAGGCGGCTGGCAACCCCCCGCCTCGCTCGCCTGCCGTCTGCAAGCGCCAACCCTCATCGGAAGTTGCTCCTGGCAATTGACGAAACCAGATTGGGCGCGACTTGCCTTGCCGGCAACAGCCAGCGCCGCCCCACTCGACCGCGACTCTGCTCCGGCAAGTACCTGTTAGAGCTTGAAGGGACTTGGAAGTTGCGACAATCACAAAAGAAAAAAGACGACAAGACACCTGCGGGGACCTCCCGGCTCCGTCTTCTGCGGCATCTCGACGGGGCAACAATGGACGTCGAGATGGAACCGCCCGGCGCGCCGCCTATGCTGGCCTCTCCACAGGACCTAGACCCGGCCTCAGCGCAGCAGCCGCGACAACCCATCCGGCGGAGAGCTCCAATCGCCTGCCGAAGGTACGTGTGTGTCCAATTGCTGTCCGTTGTGGTACGCGCGAGTCCTGACGCAGAGACTGCCAGATGCCGCCGCATGCGAAGCAAATGTGTGCACGACAAGGCGAAACCGCCGTGTCGGGGGTGTCTCGATGCCGGTCTTGGCGCCGAAGACTGGTGAGAAACGGCCGTGTTTTTTTCCGTTTTTGGTAAAGACGCACTCAGTGCTGATTGCAGGCTGCAAAGTGTCTTCCCAGTTCGCGGCCAGCCGGACCAGGACCGCGAGTATCGGCACCCTCGAGCGAGGGCCGAGAAGACCAAGAAGCGCGATGGGGTAGCAAAGGTTCGCCGAGAGACCCTCGAGGTCCCGGCTCCGCTCCGCTCGGCTCTGGCAAAGGGCGCCGGCGACTGGGACCTCCTGCCGCCTCTTCCCGAGATCATTGAGGCGGTCAATATGTTCACGCGCCACTACTTCCAGCTGGGCTTCATACCCAAGCAGCTCTTTCCCGAGCGGCTTCGCACCCAGCATCGCTCCGTCAGCGTGTTCTTCCTGCTCGGAGTCCTGGGCGTCTCGGCGCGGCTGACGCCAGCGCTGGTCGAGCGCTATGGAAGCGCGGTGAGGGCATCCGAGACCTTCATGGAGCTTGCCTCGGCTCTGGCGCAGAACGAGCTGTACAAGGAGCCGACCCTCGAGAAGTGCCAGGCATTCTACCTGCTGAGTATCGCCCAGCAGGGGAGCGGCATGAAGCACAAGAGCTCGGTGAGTTGTTCAGCTTTGCTTTCTGCAAGCGGTGGCAGCGGTTGTCTGACTAGAATGGCAGATCAATATGGCGATTGCGATGAGGATGGCGACTCTGATGCAGTTGCACAGGGAGGAGACCTATGCGATATCGAATCCGACAACTGAGCTGACCATCCGCGCCGAATCAGCACGGAGGACTCTGGTACGTCAAACTCAGGACCCAAGCTTGCGAAAAGCATCGTGGAGCTGACAGTCGGCCCTAGTGGATGCTGCACAGTCAGGACAACTTGCACTCGGGGCCGCGATGCCCCGTTTTGTTATCCGCAAGCGATATCACAACATTACTTCCGAGCAACGAAAGGGATTTTGCGAACGCACGAGAGCCCAAATCGAGAGCGGCGCTCGAGGGTACGCCTCCGGCTTTAGAGAATTCTTCTCTCGTTGCCGACGAGGGGAGATCCTTATTCGCCACGCTCATCCAAGCCCATCACTACTGGGGAGCCATCTCCCGGCGAGCCATCAACAAGAACAAGAGCTCGCGGCCATGGGAGCCGGAGAGCGAGTACGCCCAGATGGAGAGACGACTTGCAGAGTGGGAGAGCGGACTCCCAAACGACTACCGGTGGAGCAGTCTTCTTCTCAAGGGTTATAAACAAGAAGGCCAGGACTTGGTACGCCGTCTCCATCCCTCACCTGTCGCCACCGTGTTGCTAATGCTCGTGGCAGGGGTATCTAGGCGTGACTATGATCACGCGTCTCTGCAACATCGTTATCCGAAAGGCATATCTGCATGAGTAGGAATGATATCACAACCTTCTTCTTTGCTGACTTACTAACCATTGACCGCCAGGATAATATCCCACGACAAATCGAATCCCGATATGACAGCCTTCTGGGGCGATGCGGCCCACAAGCTCTTCTGGAATGTGAATTTGCTCTATGAACAGATCGAGACACACTATACAGACAAGTCCCCCGAGGAGGGACCTGGGGCTCAGATGGCGGTGAGTGCGCCCCAATCCAGATGGATAGGAAGCGAAACTCACAAGACTTTGCCAGGCATTCTGTGTCTATACTTGCGGCTTTTTGGCATGCTACCCGTGCAAATTCCCAGACAGTAAGCCCGCGCTTTCCCAGGGTATGATGTCTGCCCAGAATGAGGCCCTGACCATACCGCAGTCTGCCCCGACCCGTCTATCATCCGCAATGCTCCCATGATGGTGCAGCGGATTCTTGACATTCTCGCCGAGAGCAAGCAGATTTGGCCGCTTGCAGCTCGGTGGTATGATCACTTGGAGAGGTTCTACAAATTCAAGAACGTCATGACGGTTGGAGTCGAGGGCAGCATGGCTGACAGTGTGAGTTTTTTTGAATTATGAAGGCCATGTAGCCGACTCTGATCTTTTGCAGCGAGAGCCGATCCCCCATGTCCTCCACCCAACACCGAGCCGACCAACTGTGAAGCCAATCCAACCACGCATGGTGGCTCCAACGACAGATGAACCGAACGGTGCACCAGCCCCGAGCCCCAAGATGGCCATGCTCACCCTCGCACCGCAACCCGGCCCCGCTGTATATAGTGACCCCAACCTCCGTCTGGCCGGCTCCCAACAGGGGCCGCCCGCCCCTTCGACGACTCAACAAGTAGGTGCGCCACATGGTCAGGCGCTGCAACAGGCCGCCGGCCCGAGACCGACCACCGACGGGCTTGGTCTGCTGATCGAGGCTTTCGATACTCACCAAACGGCCGCAGCGCCTGTTCCGCCAGCGACGACGAGCGGGCCTCAATCGGGGACGGCGTACGACCCGCACACGGCGCCGCAGCAGTACTATCCGCAGCCGCCGCTGGCGGGCAGTGATGGGTATGAACACGAGCTCGGGTACTACATGTCGGACGGGGTGCCGCCGGCGATGCAGCAGAACTGGGCTGGGAGCGGGGATATGTATGGTGGTTACTGAGGTTGGTGGCAAGCTAGGTTATAGCGTTGAGGGGGGTAATGTGTGTGTTGTGAGATCTGATTTGTGGTTAGGATGGGCGTTTTGCTAGCTGGTCAAATGCTGGCGTGGGACAGGCAGGTTACGTTGGGATTTGCCTTTTTTTTGCTTTGAAGGCGTGGGATATTGTTTGGCTGTCGACAACGGTTAGACGCTGGAGGTTTCACAAGAGGGGGCGGGACTCTTATCACTGATTTTACCATCACTCTAATATACCCAGACAGAGTTTACCCCTGAGACTGAGCGTGTCATTCGGGACAATGCAAGGAGTAATCCGTACGATGGAATGCTGGCGGGCGAGCTTTATATGCAATTACCGGGGTGTGTTCTTGGCATTGCGATAAGAAACTTTATCTCCGACTCTCATCGATTAACCCGACGCTTTGCGCCTCAACTTTCGTCATTGCAAAGTCTCAGCGCTCTCCTCGCCAACAAGTTGCGCCATCCTTTGCAGCGCTTTTTTTTGTCATATTTCTGAGCCATGTCTGTTATACAAGCAGCAACCAGGCCGGAGTCGGCGCAGAAAGTGCTTTCGCTGGTAAGGTTTGTTCCCGGGGGTTCAACTCGGTCCCGCCACAGTACTTTCGGTGCATTCTGCGCAATGGGGTATCACTCGCGAGGATGAGAGAAAAAAAGGGACTCGGATCGGGATTCAAGTTTGCTGACAGAGACACCCCGGCTGCAGTACCGCCAGCTCCTCCGTCAGGGGAACCAGTTCGCCGCCTACAACTTCCGCGAGTACGCCAAGCGCCGCACGAGGGATGCGTTCCGCGAGAATAGGAATGTCGGGGATCCGCGCGAGATACAGGAGCTTGTGCAGAAGGGGCTGCTGGACTTGCAGATGCTAAAGGTAAGGTATCGGATGCTGCGCTCCTGGTTCTTCTTCTCCTCCTGCCGTCCAGCGCCTCGATCGCATTTGTATTATGAATGCTGATTGCTGATTACTATGTGACAACAGCGCCAGACGATGGTCAGCCAATTTTATGAGATGAATAAGCTTGTGGTGGAGGGGGGCATATCGGTATGTCGGAACATTCGTGGGGAGTTGTTTACGGGTGGGGAGTGGGTTGAAGGGAAGTGCTGACTTTGTTGCTCCTCCTACGAAGGGCAAGGACGAGGCTGGAGAGCATGAGAAATTGAGGCAGAAGGATACTGGGTAAGTCAAAGCAGGAGACAGACCCCCTCTCCACTCATTGAGCGCAGGACGCAGCTTGAATGGGGGATCGATGCTGACATACGTACATGAAGCTGGGACTGAGCTCAACCCTGATCCTCCAGGTTGTCTCTTGGAGTTGCTCTTGGATGTCGCTCGACCCCGGTTGTGAATGAGGTGTGTACTTTTATTAGGTTGGAGGGACTACAGCGGTCATTGAGCATGGAGGACTTGAAGCGCTATTACCTGCCCGCCTAATGAGGTGGCATGAGGAGTTGGGCGCATTGTGATGGGCAGGGCTTGCACTTGGTATGCCTCAATCGCGGCCTTGTTTCTTGTTTATCTTGTTGATACTACATTGTCAACAAAGGAGTCGGTCTCCCCTCTCCTGTCCTTCAAAGCGTCATTGATACACTCCACAACCCTACAGTCCTGGATGCTCCCTTTTGTTTTCGGTTGATGGCGTTGGGGACTTAGGATGCGTCAGGTAACGGATGTCAAGTTAAGCGAGACATTATTGCTATAAGCGAGCCAGCTGAGCTGGTGCAGCATCCATCGCGATTCGCGATGCGACTCTCGCAAACACACATTCCATGTGAGCAGCACCACCATTGTCCGTTGATCGCGCACAACATCAGCACAACATCCCTTACTTTCCAGATTACCACCCCTGAGGCCCCTGATACTAATAATCCGCTGTCCCTGGAGCTTGTCGTGCTGTCACACGCTCTCGTGCGACGTCGGCGACCATTGGCCATCCAAAACCACGACGACGCCGGCATCACCATTGCGGCGCGCCATTAATCTTCGCTTGGGACTGTTTGCGAATAACAGGCGACTATTCTAGCTCAATTGCAACTGGATTTGTCGTGGTGGACTCGGTTGAGGCGCAAGTAAGGCGAGCCAGTCGCGGCACCCGCACATCGTCGCAATGCAGCGATCTGTGAGTTAGGATGACTGTCCACCCGTGCTTACCGATGGCGACCCTCTCTGACATTGCATGGGCACTAGCAGCAACTACGGACGGCGACCCAGACCCGTCGAAGCGCTCGCACCGGCTTCCCGGAACCCGATGATTTCGAAGGTGCGTCTCTCGTCGATTAATACCGTGGAGTTGGCTTTTGGCAGTGGTTGACCCGTATTTGCAGGTCTTCCTGTGCGACAATGGCGTCAGGAGTGGGTGAATGTTGCGCCGTCGCTGCAGCAAGAGATGGCCCAGCAAGGCGACCGCTGGGCCGTCGATCTCCCGTACGGCATGCCGAGGGAATCGCATCTCCTTCCGCCGCACACCCAAGAATTACTACGCGCCGCCCGGTCAGGTCGACTGTACAAGCGCCCCGCGCCGGCGGAGGAGGAGGAGCTCGATGCCGAGGTCGACGCCGTCAAGGGGGAGAAGAAGGACTGGGAGCCGCCGAGCGAGGGGTACATGGTCAAGACGTGGAAGCAGGTGCCACGCAACGCTGAATCGCCAGCCATCTCCCACCTGGCGAAGCGCCACAAGAACACCGTCACGTTGGCCTCGAAGGCGGCAGTCCCGCAGCCATCGGGACCCACCGTGATCCGGGCCACCGTCCGTAGGATCGACGCGGCCGGCAACCCCTACGAACAGACCGTTACCCTTGCCGAAGGGCAGCAGGTCGACGGCGAGATCATCTCTACTACGGTTGTGCAAACGCCGGTAGCAGCACAGGCAGAGTTGCCCGCCCAGCAGGCGACCCCGGTCAGGAGGAGACCTCCGCCCCCTAAGCGGAAGGCTAAGGGGCCGGGACGCGGGCGGAAGAAGGGCAAGCTGCCGTTGCCGATACCCTCGACGAGGTCACAAGCTGCTACTGCAACCGGGGAGCTGGCCCCCAAAGCCGAAGCTCCCGAGTTTGATGTAAGTTTTCGTGCTGTATTCAGCCTTCTGACTCCTTGAGTCATGCTAATTATCGGTTGCGAACAGGGAATCAGAATTGAGGACGCTGAGGATAGCGCCAATCACGACAGCGAGATGGCCGATGTGTCTGGTATGCCCTCCGAAGACGAAGAAGGGGATGGTGGGGAAGGGGAGGAAGAAGGGGAAGGAGGAGACGAAGCTGGGGACGAGGAAGCGGGCGAAACCCCCAACGTCGACGACATTAATCGCGACGCTCCAGGGCCGGAAGCTGAGGACTTGGAGATGTCAGAGGCTATCCAACCCACCTCTATCGAGGAACCCGAGGAACCGCGTCCTGCTCCAGAAGAGGAGGAAGTGGTCACCATGCCCAAGCTGCGCTTCCAGCCGCCGAGCCTTGGCAATCTGGGACAGCCGCACGCTGCGACAAGGATGGAGGGAAGCCCGTTGAAGAACGTCATGATCCAGTCGCCCACGGAACCGCCACCACTGTTCTCGCCGCAGGCGGCGAGCACATCTTTTTCTGCGTCTAGCTACCTAGACGTGCAGTCTCGTACTACTGTCAGCCAGACGTACGCAGCCGAAACGACGACAAGACACGGGATCCTGCCTTCGCTCAGGGACAATCGAGCTTTCGGCCGCGTCCTAAGCCAGGAAAGGCCATCTGCAACGCGGCCGGCAGAGAAACCTCCCGCGGCGCCCTCCCCCCAGGCATCACAGGCTTCAAAAACAACAACCGCAGATGACCAGCAGCAGGAGATATCAGATGCGCCATCCGGTAACCCCACAGCCACCGAACCCGCCAAACCTGCCGTCGAGGCCATCGCCAACACAGCCGCAGCACCGGCAGCACCACAGCCCGAACCTCAACCAATTCCCGAAGCTCCTTCCCTCCAACCGCCCGACTCTCCCGTGCTCGTCCCGACTGTAGCCGAGGACGAGGACGAGGACGACGACGGCCTCAATATCTTTGGCAGTCTCGAGCGAGAACTCGATCGCCAGGCTAGCGCCAGTAGCGGCGGCAGCGGCAGCGGCAGCGGTAGCGGTGGCGGCGGCGGCGATGTCGGATCCGACGGCAAGAACACACCTACCCAACCAGCAGCAGCATCCGGGACAGCAGCACCCGAGACAGCCGCAGCACCGTCTGCGGACGAAGGGACATCGTCTTCTTCTGCTGCGGATGATGCTCAGCCGTCGGCGGCGGCTGCTGCTGAACCAGCTGTTGCGGACCCGGATCCCAATCCGGCTGCTGTCGGTTCCCCAAAGGAATGAAGATTTCGATCGAAAGTTTGGATAATCAACCGCGTGATCGCTGGCCCGAGGTCTGTGCTGCCGACAAGTCCACGCACCGTCCCGCCCGCCAGCTCATCCAGATCGACATCTTCCGCAAAGTGGATTGTTTTGGCCCAGCAAAATGCTGAGTACGGAAAGAAATGGTGAGCAGCATCCCCGGGTTCGTCTGTGGGGCCGGTTATTTCACCGACGGGGTTCACGGCATTTGCTACACAATGTCCGGGAAGAGTCAGTCCGGCGGCGCGTGAGAATGTGCTCGCCTGCTCGTGGTTCTCTTATTCGAGCAATTGGAAGTTGTGGCAGGGAAAAGGGTCAATGGAGTCGTAGTCCGACGTGACCGGGATGAGGGGGAGCAGGAGGAGCGTCGTTGTGCCGGCCACAATATGATCATAGGGTATTATCATGTGTATCTTTAGTTACTATACGCACTAAGATCAAGAATTTTTTTTCAACTTTCCCGTGTTTGGCCCCCGTCACAATCCTGCATCTGAGATGAAGAAAGCAAGGGGTTGAAACCCATCTGTCACGTTTACAAACTGCAACTGACCACCACTCGTCGACGTATCCTACAGGGCCCTGTCTGTCTGTCGGGTATAAATCCCAATTGGAAAAAAGAATCAGACAAATTTCAGTTACAAATATAACATACACATGGCTCCGCTCTCTATGTGAGCGAGCCTCTTTAGGTCACAGGGTATATGAATGTACAGTCCACCATTACATACAGAGATCAGTGAAAAAACAAATAAGAAAATGCTGGCGTTGCGCCTACACCAAGTCTTAAGGCAGCTCTCCCCCATTTCCTTGGCTCAAGTCGTCATGCACACCTGAAACGCCACGCCACTGCTGAGATCACATCCAGCCGCTGAGAAAGAAAACAAAAAAGGAAGGAAAAAGAAAAGGGATGATAAGCTTAGGACAGATAGTTTGAAGCACAAAGCCAAGTATCTTCGCTGAATTAGAGAAATGAAAAGAGACGAGTGCAACGGCGTCACGAGCCGCTCCCTACCGGAGAGCTGGCGGCATCGCGCAGCGAGACCGGGCCCTGGAAGCCGGTCTGGGCCTGGTCGGGCTGAGGTCTGATGTCTTGCATCTCGACGCCCTCCTTCGAGTCCGCCTCCCGCCGAGTAGGGGGTCGCTGGGCCCTGCGGTGAGCGCCGAGCCGCTGGTCGCCCTCTGCGTAGGCGCTCTTGAACTGGTAGTACGTCGGCGGCCGCGGGCGGCACAGCACGATAAACCAGTTCCTGAACCAGCTTCCCTGCGTAAAAGCGCGGTATCGGTCCTTCTTTACGAACTTGTGCGAGTTGAGGTACTCGCGTGTCGTCTCGCCCCTCGCCATGAGAAAGATGTGGTAGCCCATCAAGGCGGCGGGATAGAGGAAGGCGAGGAAGCCGTAGATGACCATGGCGAAGGGGACGCGGAAGTAGCCGATGGCGTCGCCGAAGGAGACGGCGTGGCGGTTCATGTAGACGAGGATCTGGGCAAGCGACGCGCCGGAGAGGTAGAGGGCAAGGAAGGTGGCGCTGCTGACAAAGGTGAAGAAATAGCGGTAGTTGCGGCGGCCGACGCAGTTGTTGAGCCAGACGCAGTGGTGGTCCTGGGTCTCGACGCAGTTGTCGCAAAGGCGGCAGTGGTGGGCGCGTGGTGGCCGCCAGATGTTGCACGTTCTGCAGTACTTGGTGGGCACCTCCATGGCAGCGGTGGCTGGGTCGGACGACTTGACGAGGGCCCATTCTGTCGTAGGCGGGCCAAGCCTTAGGGGATCCTCATTTTCATCAAGAGGGGGAAACCGGTGTACATTCCGGGGCAGAATCTGGGGGGAGGGTTAGCACTTGAAGAAGCTGAGAGCCGGGTCTGAGGATTTGGAAAGTAGAACATACCCCTGGATCGGAGGCGGAGGCATGAAGGAAAGATGATATGCAGATGAAAAAGAGGTAAGCGAAGGTGATGGGCAGCGCCGGGGAGAGGTTGTCCCATATCCACGGTGCGGAGAAAGCGAAGAAGAGGACAGCGGGGATGACAACCATGGCTCCCGTGGCGATATTTACAGGCCGATGTCTGGTGTTCTGTAGCCTGCCCCCAAGGCAAAAGACGGTGTTGCCTTGAAAGTAATGGTAGTTGCGGCCACGAGCTGACCTCTTCTTCTTGGATGATGGCTTGTCACCCCCAGTGCTGGGCGGGTGCTGAGGCGACGACGCGAGAGATTCCAGTTTCTCACCGCCCTGCATCTCCCTGTTGCCGCTGCTGGAGTCCATCCTGGGCCTGAGAAAACTCGATCGCAACGAGAGTGGAGTGCGAGACGGGGCTGGGACATTTGCTCCAGGGTTGTAAGTCTTGTCCATGTCGAGAGTGAGGTTCCTTGCGGCGTCTGGTTTCCTCTGCAGGGGCCGGACACTATCTCCAACGCTCGAATTGGGGTGATGGCCATGAGTCGGGCTCGTAGTCGCCGTAACGCGGTCGAATGGTTCCTGCTCGGTACACTCTGTGCCCCCGGAAGGTGGTGGCCGCATCTCCCCTTCCTCCCCAACGTGTATGCCTGGTCGGACGGCGGGATTTGATGCGACACTGTTCCGGTTCGCGTTGCCAGGCTCGTCCTGAGATTCGACCTGCCGATTCATCGTTGTCGGTCTTGTGAGGGCTCGATGGGCCTGCAGTTTCTGCGAGCTCATGGGTCGGAAGAAAGCATGTGACGTGAGAGTTGGCACATGGCTTCTGCTCATTGAGCTTGCCGGCCGGACCCCCTGCGACGAGCCGGCGATGCTTCCGACGACGCTGGCCCGTTTCCCTGACAAGCCACGGCGCAGAGACGAGCCTGGAGCCCAAGGGGTCCGTTGGGACATGGCCGTCCTCGCGGTTCCTGGACGGGATGTCGCATCAGAATAAAGGGCGCTCTTCCTCTGTGCGCTGGGTTGTGCATCTTGCTCTCCGCCATCTTCAGTCACGACATCAGTCATTCGCGAGGATATGATGCTCGGAGGGCCGCGTTCGGATTGTGGGAACTGGGGGAAGCTGTCATCGTCGCCGGCGTTTGGGGAGAGCGCTGGGGAGAGCGCCCGCGGGGTGACATCTCTAGAGGACATGGCGGAATCGATTGTCGAGGCCTGTCGCGTCGCTTCACGATCCCAACCACAGGCGAGTGTCGACGGCCAGGGCTTTTGGTATCAATCGGTCCGTCGTCATAATAGGGCGAACAGGGCCAGACACGCAGACGCAGGGTGGTCGGGTGCTCAAATGTGCCCGCGACTACAGATGAGACGGCGGGTCTGCGTGCTAGGGGTCCGGGCGCATGGCAACTGTTTGGGCTGGTTGTTTGCGCGGCTGAGCAGCTGAATTTGGATCTAGGCACGGAAGTACCCAAGGGAAGCACGGTGCAGTAAGATGGTTAACAGGGTTGTGAAGGAGTGCTAGAAGCGAAGAACAAAAGCGAGGCAGCAAGGACGGCGAGCACAAAGTGTCGAGGTAGAAACAAATTTGTGAGAGGCCCAATCCATCGCTCCTGATCGAGTGGAAGTTCAGCGCCCAAGAATCACTGGCTGGGCGTTAGGATTTCGGCTTGGCATTTGCTTTTTCGGCCGCCCACTAGGTCGGGTGCGTGGAAGTGATTCCGCTGGTCGTCTTAACGTTGACCCCTGAAGCGTATAACTCAAGCGCGGGCGTATGAAGGAAGCTTTCTCTGCTGGACAAGACCTTCGTGCAATAAGCCTCCTAATTCACCATCGTAGCCTACGTATGGATAGAATGAACAGAAACAATCAATGCTTGCTGCGGCTTCGGTGAGACGACCCCTTATTCGAAGAGACTTTTGATGATCGTTCTTATCAAGCAGCCGGACCCCAGGTTTCATGCAATGCAGGAGGTCCGAGCTCCCGGCAAGCGAAGATGGAGAGCTGGGGGTCCGAGCGGCGAATGGAGACTGCTGCGCCAACTGCAACCAGCTGGCCAGCGGGCCGCTCAGAAGAGCCTGCCTTATGTAATCTTCCAAACTGACCGCCAAGCTTTGGAGCTCGGCTTGACGAAATGCATCGTATGAGAGCCGGGCACCTCCGACCTGGAAGCTTCCAACACGGCCAAACCACCGAGCCCCTCCCGACAGCAATTCCGCCTCCCCACTACCAGTACCCGACACAAACACCGTCGCAATGGCTTCCCTCATCGCCCGCCGAGCTTTCAGCACCACCGCCCGCCGCCTGGCCACCGGCGAGGAGGCGCTCAAGACTGAGTCCAAGAAGAATCCCGAGATCATGGTGCGTCAAATTCCCACGCCAACACACGTTCGATCGCCCGTGCCAGCGACCGTTCGCTAGCGATCAACTACGACCGGACCGAGATATATACTTGGGCTGCTATTCAGAACGGGAACGTGGAGCTGACTGTGGACATGTAGATTCTCGGGGGCGTCGTGGTCTGCGCCCTCACCGGCGCTGGTTACTATTTTGGTTAGTCCACCTCGCGCCTCAGAATACCTACCCGCTCGCGGGGCGGGCGCGCCATCGACCAGCGATGCTAACACACAAGCCCCCCACCCCCCAGGCCGCAACCCGACCATGTCCACATCCGAGAACACCGTCCCGCTGGCCCAGAAGAGCATGCCGTGGGAGACGGGCGCGACCCAGGGCAAGTACCAGTACCACCCCGGCGGCGACGCCAGCGCGGCCCCGAAGGATGCGCCCAGCGCCGTCAATGTGGTCGTTGTCCCCAACGTCAACCTCCCGAAGGTATGCCTCCCCTTCTCTCCTCGATTCTCTTTCGTGAGGCACTGCGGGAGGCCCGAAGCCCACTAACTCGCTGTCGACAGGAACTCCACGATAAGTACAACAAGTGGGGCAAGGACGGCTACTAGATATGTTTTGTTTCTTCACTCATGGGGAAGAGCGTCGGACGTAAATACTGCCTGGTTGCGGGAAGGCTTGCTGGGTTCAGGGGGTCCCGAATAGAGCTTGTATCATGTTGACTTTGCGCTCTTGGTGCGCTTTGACACAGCAACATCGGTTGTGACCGTGGCATAAACCACTGTTCCTTAGCTGGATATCTATCCGGCCTCGGTCGAGAGAGATACAAATGGTCACCGACCAGCCCACTTCGCCGGTCGAAGGTGGTCGGCTATGAGAGCCCACGAAAGGCGTTTTGCGGCACCAAAGGTCGAGCTAGTGGCCGCTCACGAGGAATCAACTCCCAGTTCACCGAGTGCTCTTGTCTCCAACCTTCCCGAGAAAGTCATGTTTACCTGGGTTGAGCTGTTGAGACCGGGGGACGTGGAGCCTGGATAATGGCCCGGTGACTGGAAAGTCTTCAGTACAAGCTTCTGCGCTGAGAACGCTGGCGAGACCGAGATGGAAGCGCTCTGTGGCGGCTGCATTCTCTTGGCTCACTGAGGCTTGCACCGTCTAGATGGAAGAACAACCGATCTGGTGGTATGCCCCTGATGTCATCAACAACACGAACCTTGATGGGTATGTCTGCAGCCCAGCAATTTCCTGATATAAAGAACGGCAGGCCACTTGCCGTCAATGCGCAGCGTTCCCGCAAACTCCTATTGATCGCCCTCCAACGCCCAAATATGCATGGCCATCCAACCCAACACCTCCCCCAGCGTCTTTCCTTTGAGACAGGCTCGTTCCCCCACTCCACCACAATCAGTTATGCCTCGCCGCCGCAGCAGCAAATTGTTCTTGCTGCAGACGCTCCAGCTCCTCCAACGTCATCCCGCTCTGTTCCAGCTTGTTTGCCTTCTTTTCACGTCCCTGGTTCGCTCGATTAGTATCACGCCACCAGCCACTCATCTCGGGTCACCAACCTTCTGGACCTCTTTGTGTTCCGCCGCGGCTTCGAGGACGGCCGGAATGTAGTCCGGGAAGCCAAGCTGATCGAGGGCCTTTATGATGTGGTCGCAGGCAATGGTCTTCTTGGCCTCCTTCTCCGAGATCTCGTTGGCCTCAGAGCTGATGAGGGTGATAAACTCGACACAGCATTCTATGAGGATGTCGCGGGCTTCCTTGGAATACGCAATGCCTGACGACCCCGACAGGATCTCACTCACGATCTTCTGAACCGTGGCTTGAACGAGGGCCAGTGACGTCAGCGAATGCTTTCTTCAACAACTCCAATGCGAGACTGTCGGAATCCCGCTTGTCCAATGCCCCGGGCTAGGGCGGGGGTCTTCGGCCAAGGACTATTCGCAACTCTGCAGCATGGGCAGCAGCTACAGTGAGTTCAGCCGCCAATGTAAAACCAATAGCGACAAACTGTAGCTCGGACCGCAACAGCTGAGTATTCGTTCGGAGAACGCGGATGCACATACCCTTGGGTAAAGAGAGGTCATCATTGCCTGGCGAGACGTTAGCTTCCAGATTAGAGCCAGTTTAGACGCCAAGTGTTCAAGATCAAGAAACTGAGAGTCGAATGAAAACTATCTGTTTCGTAACCATCGGAGAACAACTCGGACGCCCTTGTTGGGGCGCTTTGAGACTTCCAAAAGATCAAATTCGGTGAGATATTAACATGTCCATCCTTTTGCCAACTAGACTCATTGCTATGCGGGAGGTGCGGAAGAGCGTTTCACTTGAAGTCGCAGTCACTGAAATAAACAATATCCGAAGGAAGCGCAATCCGGTTGAGTAAATTAGAGAAACATCGCTGAGTAGAGGAAAAAAGTAGTCACGAACCTCCAAACTCATGGTCCGACATGGTGATGTTCCCGGAAGAGAGGGTGCCAGCCCCTCGGAAACAGCAAGGCAGCGACGACTCTTGAGGCTCGGCGGCGGCGCGAAACACGCGATCGGGTATATCAAGGTGAATTACGAGACGGCGTTATCCACAGAAGAAAATCTTGGTTGCATTGAGCAGATGGGTCGACATGGTTGTGGGCCAAGGGGAGCACTCGGCTCCCTTGACCTGGAGTTGGTGAACAGCCTTTATACTCGGTACCTGCCTGGCATTCGCAACCTGGTGGTCGCTGATGTGCCAAAGAACGCCACAAACAGCTTCGTCCCACCCCACCTATGGCTTTCCAACTGCCCCTCACCCTCGCGTCAGCCACAGCGAAACTTGGCCTCGGAAGACCCACCGCAATCAATCGAAAATTTCGTTGGCTACGACCCACTTAAAAGTCCAGCCAAAAGCTTCGAGTTCTTCCGGCACCGACCTCAGAACGTCAACAAAAACAGCAAACCTCGTGGACAGAGAAGCCCGTCCTTTCCGCTCTCTCAGCCTTGAACCATTCCAAACAACGACTTCATGAACACATGCCCAAGTAAGGTAAGCAGAATTGTTATCCTCTCGCTCCCAAGACATCCTATGATGAACCTTTCGTGTCGCCCCTATCATACCAAAATCATGGTGATAGACACCGTCAAGCCAAACGACATTCCTGAATTATACTCCAAGATGGCGCTCAGAGACTTGCATTGCTTCTTTGCTTGCTGGATCAAGCTGACATGGTTCTAGTCTATACCCTATCCCGCAGCCCACAAGTGCAGCCTCCGATGCCGACAGTCCCCGTCCGACAAGATGTCCAAATTGTATCATTCCAATACCGAAGAACTATGAAGGAAAACATTCACCTGATCTGCCACGACACTCCGAGCCCAGGGATATGACACAGCTTTGTGCCCATCGTGACGCTGACTCCATCTTTGCCAGACAGCGCTTTGTCTGAGAGTGAAGGCCCGGGCACGACAGCCTCAGATGGTAGGTCAATTTTTTCATACTGAAAAGCCTTGCACTACATGATGAACACCTTTATATTCCATGCTAATACTGAACTTCCGTATGTGGAGGAAAATAAAGCCTTCTTTTACTCCTGACTGCTTCCCTAGCCGCCCATTCTGATCCTTTGCTCTTGGCCTGATCAACGCTGACAAGCAACCAGACAGGGTCCTTCTGGCTCCCAGCTAGCGATACTCGGCGAGCTCCCCCGCATCCCATTTGAAATACTTTCCGGAGAGCTCTGGTTTGGCATCGATCGAGAGCGTTGCGATGACTCGGCCGGGTTGCTCCGGCTTGATAAGCTTTCCATCCTCGAACGCCGTCCTGAACGTTTCGTAGTCCTTCTTGGCCATCTCGGTGCCTTTCTCCCGGAGTTCTTTTTGCATATCAGTATCGACACGTCCTGGGCTGACGGCCACCGCGGTGATGTCTGACTCCTCGACACCAACGTGCTTGGCGAGGGAGTTCAAGGCCGCCTTGGACGATCCGTACGCGCCCCAAGAAGTGTAAGCGCCCGTGGCGGCCCCGGAGGACACGAAGACGATACGGCCTTTGGAGGCGCGGAGGTGGGGTACTGCCTCCTTCGTCTTGTCAAGTGTCAATACCGTCTCCGGTTACCGTCATAAGGGCGCTCTTTCCACTCACCAGTGCGAGTGCGCTGAAGAAGTTTGCATCGTAGAGTTTCTTCCAATCCTCAACCGAGGCGTTTTCGATGCGGGCCATGGGTGACAGCACCCCATGGTTCACCACAACTCCATCTATCCTGCCAAACGTGAGGATGGCGAGCTCTGTTGCCCTCCAAGCTGTCTGATATTGACAAGTCAACACCGGTCTCTATGCCTTGATCCGGCCCAGGAATGCAATCATGGGTCAAAGACATAGGTCTAAGACACTTACATCGGTGAGTGTCATATCAGCCGCAAGGAACGCGACCTGCGAAGGATATCGTTCCTTCAGCGTTTGCAGCTGGTCGGCTGATCTTGAAACGAGAACAACTCTGTGGCCTGCGGCCAAAAGCACTTCGGCCACCGCAAGGCCAATGCCACGGCTTGCGCCTGTCACAATGACCACCTTCGCACTCATCTCGAAGTACGGGTTCTTGACTGGGTTCTTGACTGTGTAAGTGACGTTGGCGGTTTGGCGAGATGCTGTTGATGCCGGAGCAGCTGAACGTCCATCTGTGAAATTTGGAAACCCCTCCATGTGGGGAGCGGGGAAAAGATACGGTTAATCCAAAGGCGTGCCATGGCATCGTGTTTCTCCATAGCCAACTGCCGCGACTCCATCAACGCCGTTCGAATGGATGTCTTCTCAGCCGAGGGGGGATTCCACTCTTTGCTTTATATACAGTCTGAGTAGACAGTGTTTTCTTCCTCTACTGTTACCTACTCTCTCACTAGCAGCCACTCAACCGCACTCTCAGCAAGCTCAATCGATATATTGCCAACATGTCTTCTGATACGGTCATTCTCGGTGCGGGCATCATCGGCGTTTCCACGGCCTAGTACCTGTCCGAGCATCAAGATCCGACGACTATCCACCTGGTCGAGCCGTCGCCAGAGCTCTTCTCGTCGGCATCCGGATATGCGGGCGGGTTCCTCGCCAAAGACTGGTTCTCCCCTTCCGTATCGGTCCTCGGCGCCCTGAGCTTCGAGGAACACCGCCGGCTCGCCGAGGAGCATGGCGGAAGGGAGAAATGGGGCTACTCAACCTCCACGTGCGTCAGCTACGTGGCCCCGGCCGCAGCCCGCGACTCACAGAAGCGAGGCGACGACTGGCTGCGCGACGGCACAAGCCGGGCCGATGCCGCCCCTGCTGTTGTCCTCGATTCGCTGTCCGGAAAGACGCCGGCTTGGTTGCGCAGGGCGGACGGGGACCGCATCGAGCTCATCAGCGACGGCTCGGAGGGCACCACGGCCCAGATCGACCCCCTTCTGCTATGCCGGTTCCTCTTGCAGGAGTGCGTCGGGCGCGGGGTCAGGCTTCACCATCCGGCCAAGCCCATCTCGGTGGTCACGGACGACAACAAGGAGGGCGAGCTGTCTGGTCTCCGCATCGCCCGCGCAGCTCTCGAATCGTCGTCGGCCGAAACGGAACTACTGCCCTGCGCGCGGCTCGTCATCGCGGCCGGGGCGTGGACGGGGGAGGTGTTTCGGGCGCTGTTCCCCGAGTCGGCCCTGCAGATACCCGTCAAGAGCCTGGCCGGTCACTCGATGGTCCTGAAGTCACCGCGGTGGCATGCCGGGCTGGAACCGAACGGGTGCCACGCCGTCTTCACCACGCACAACGAGGGCTTCTGCCCGGAGATGTTCTCTCGGCTGGGGGGTCACATCTACTTTGCGGGCCTGAACTCGTCGGCTCTGCCCCTTCCGGACGCGGCGGCGGGCAAGGCCGCGCCGTACCCCGAGGATCTTGCGCAGCTGCGGCTGGCGGCAAAGGAGATCCTGGGGTCGGGAGCAGAGGGCGAGGATAATAACGACCTGGAGATTGTCCGGGAGGGGTTGTGCTTCCGGCCTGTCACCTCGTGGGGTACGCCGATTGTCTCGAGGATCCGGGATCGGGACCTTGGTGACGGGGTGACGACGAGGGCCAGGGCCGAGGGCGGGGTCTTTGTCGCTGCGGGCCACGGGCCGTGGGGTATCGCTTTGGGTCTTGGCACGGGTATCGTCTTGGCTGAGATGGTGCAGGGTCGGAAACTCTGTGCAGATATCGGCGGGCTGGCGTTTGATGGGGAGAAGGGGTATGCGAATTAGACGGTCGGGTATCAGTAGCATACTGTGTAGGACATGGAAATTGATGAGCTTCTCACCCAGTGTCTTCTCAAAGGTGCCCGGATGACCCGCAAACTTCGTCTTCGTCAACATAGAAGTGTTTGCTTGCGCGACATCGGGGCTGAGCATCCAGGCTGGCTTGCTTGCAGCGCACGAACGGTTCTCGATTATGCTTTCACGGCTGCCGAGACATCAATGCATCCGTAAGTCTACTGGCCGTTTTTCAGATTCTGATGAACTCAACCATCGGTCGCTGACAGGAGCTTCCACTGTACGGAGTACAGTTTCAGAGGTGGTACTTGTGATGGAGCTGCACCAATCGAATCGCAAGCAGGGAGACTGGGTGAACGGACGATGAACGGAACCGGCCGTCAGCCAATGAGAGGGCCGTTCTTGCCGCCCAGGCCACCTCCCCCTGCCACCGTTCTTCTGGGCTGTCCCTCCTTTCCCCGGAACGTCCAACGACAGGCCGCAGTGCTCGCCATTCGCTGAGCTGCAGCTCAGCCGTCACCTCGAGGGCCGAACGCGATTTGACGGGCTTTTCGGATCACAATATCGGGACCTTCAGGGCTTTGGTCGCTGGGGGGGACAAGGGGGGAGGGGGAGAACGTGCAATTCCAATTCGTGGCCTGCACGTCCTGCAAGCACGTCAGCCATGGTCACATTGGCGGTCGCCGATGCTCGTGGCCATCTGGAATCCCTGGCACTCGCTTCACCGTCGCTGCTTTTCTTCTGCTGGGTGAGCGACATCTTGCAATTGAGGTACTGATACGGATGCCTACAGTGCCTTTCTTGCACAGTATTTTGGAGTTACCATCGTATCTTGACCAGCACAGCAACGCTGCTCGACAGAGCCGGGCTAGGTACTCGATCAATCTCGTCAAACATCTCCTTCCACAAGAAAAGGCCAAGAAAAGGGTCGCACGTCGATCGTCGTCTAATAAGCATCGCCGCTTTCTTGGGAGTTGCGGCATCAGCATCCGGATCCCATGTGCGCACGTTGCCAGCTGCGCATGTCTCCCCCGCCCGTGCAGCGAACGCCAGAAGATAACAGCTAGTTACCGAGAAGGGATTGCAGCTGGCAGATCACTTGGAAGTTTGAGAGCCCCTCCGGAGCTGGCTCCCCTCCCACCCGAATCTGCAAGGCCCGAGGCCTAGCGCCCGCTTGGTGTGCAGGTCTCCCGAAGAACGTTACAGTCCGGTCTGCAAAGACACTACCGACTCTGTCCCGCGGGCTATCTCCACTCGAGTGTGATACCTCTGCAGCCGTGCAGTTGGGATATCCAATATTAAGGCCCACGCAACCGCTGCTTGGTCCTTGGCGTGCGCCTGCTGCTTGCACATTCCCATCCCCGGACACCGTCGAGTTCACTATTGCCTCTGGAACCGGATTGCCCTGCGCCTGCGCGAGAAAGCATCAACCGGGACAGCCCTGGAGAAAGAAGCTTTCGGCACGTTTTGGCATTGCAGCGGGCGCTTCGCCTTGCTCGATATCTGACTATCGAATTGGGGTTGAGCAGGGGTGACAGATAGGTACAGGTACTGATATTCCTACCACAACCCGCGTCACTCATCCAGGCCGCCGTCCCATCCCAACTTGTCGGGTCTTCTCCGACCGCACGCCTCCTGTCTCCGTGCTGGTTCCCGATGGATCACCTGAACGCGACGCCTTCCAATCTCGACTGAATCGGGCGGTCGAAGTTTCCCGGCCTCCTCGCCGTCGCCAACAGACTCGACGGCACCTTACCTTCTGCGACTGGCCTCTACGGCACTGATCCTGGAGAGTGACACAAGAAGCATTGGTGGCCGAGCTTCAGCCGTCTCACCACCAAGCTCAGGCGCACCACCAAAACACACCAGATGGCTTCGCATATCGAACCAGCGCTCCGCAGCGCTGCCGGCGCTTCCTCTGAGGCCCTCGCGAAACGAATCAACATCCCGCTTGAGCCGAACAGTCCCCCCGGCTTGGTTCAGGCTCTCACAGTCGATCCATGGTCGCAGTCGGGCAAGTATGGCTTGGGGTGGACGTATTTCGCCCTCGCCCTCGTGGGTGTGGCGGTCTTCATGAGGGTCTGGCACTACTGGCAAGACAAGATCCGGCAGGCCATTTACAAGCAGGACATGGAGCAGCACTTCCAGAACCTGTACTCGCTGGAGCCAGAATGGGACAGGTCGGCGGCACTGGCGACGGGCGTCACGGCTTCGGAATCCAGGCGGCACTTCTTCCCGGACGAGCCGCACATGCTGGAGAAGGCTTTCAAACCCAAGGCGCATTTTTCCTCCGTCAGCTTCGTCAACGACACCTTGGCCCTCTTCCGATGGGTCTTTTACCGGCCCATCCCGGACATCGTGTGGAGGAAACACCGATTCACCTTTTCGTCCCTCGCCGTGCTCAGCTGCGTCTTCGTCGCCCTCTCGTTTGTCACCATCTATTGCTTCTTGCTGCAGCCTCTCTACTGGCAGAGCATCCGCTTCGGCTCGCCTCCGCTGGCCGTCCGCTCGGGCATGATCGCCGTCGCCATGACGCCCTGGATTGCCGCGACCAGCACCAAGGCGAACCTCCTCACTTTGATCACAGGCATTGGGCCTGAGCGCCTCAACGTCTTCCACCGCTGGCTGGGCTACCTGTGCCTCTTCCTCTCGCTGCTTCACATGGTCCCCTTCTATGTCCAGCCGGTCTGGGAGGACGGCGGAATGCAAGTGTTTGAGGCCCTCTTTCCTCCCGGGAGCGGCATCATCTATGGATCCGGCATCGCCTGCCTCGTCCCTCTCGGCTGGCTCTGTGTGGGCTCGCTGCCCATCCTCCGCAGGAAAGCGTACGAGGTCTTCACCCTGCTGCACGCGCCAGTTGGCTACATCTACGTCGCCCTTCTGTTCTGGCACACCAAGAATTTCCTCATGTCGTGGGGCTACCTCTTCGCGACCGTCGGCATCCTCGTCTTGTGCAACATCGTGCGCCTTTTCAAGCTGAATTGGTCTAAGCCGTGGCGCATGGCATGGTTCGTGGGGGACGAAGCCGCCATCAACATCATGACGGAGAACGCCATCAAGATTACCATCCCCACCCAGATGCGGTGGAAGCCCGGCCAGTACGTCTATCTCCGGATGCCTGGCATCGCCGTCTTCGACAACCACCCCTTCACCATCTCGTCGTTGTGCAGCGAGGACTTCCCTTCCGAGTACGGCGAGGAGTACCGAGACTGTGTGCTCGTATTCCGCCCATACGGCGGCTTTACGCGCAAGGTGCTCGAGACGGCCATCGAGAAGGGGCCCTTCCACACCTACCGGGCCTTCCTGGACGGTCCTTATGGCGGCATGCGCCGCGAGCTGGCGGCATTTGATACATGCATCCTCATCGCAGGCGGGAGCGGCATCACGTCGCTCATGTCGCAGCTGCTGAACCTGATCAAGCGGATGCGCGACGGCAAGGCCATCACCAAGAAGATCGTGGTGGTGTGGGCGCTGAAGCGGCTCGAGATCATGGACTGGTTCCGTGAGGAACTGCGAATCTGCCGCGAGGCGGCGCCGCCAGAGAGCGTCACCTGCAAGTTCTTCGTCACGGCGTCGGTGAGGCAGAAGCCCAACCCTGCTACCCAACAGGGCCGCGCGCCCAGGCCGCTCAGCAACCTGTTCCACGACAAGCTGGACGGCTTCGTGGCCGGCATCGCCAGCAAGCGCAACAGCGCCCTGATCATGGCCGAGGCACAAGGCGATCCGGAGCGCGAGCGCGAGCTGCGGCGCGAGGACCAGGATCGCATCACGGCGCTGCCGCAGCAAAAGTACCTGCAGCCGCACGCCCTGCCACCGCCGCCGCCCGGCCCGCCTCCCAACGCGAGCGGGCTGTCGCCGTCGGACGAGGCACTCCGCAGGCTCGAGGGCCGCGACAGCGAGTCTAAGACGGCCGAACGTGCCACCTCCAGCCATCGCAGCCAAAAGAGCGATGGCGAGTTCCACTTCCCACCTCTTCCTCCGCGCGTCGACGCCGCGCCTCACTTCAACTATGCCCCGCCCGCAGGCAGGCAGCGCTACAGCCAAATCCTCGCCGAAGCAGACCCCCGCCTAAGCCAGGCGGGCAGCAGCAGCGAGGCCCAACCCCCCAACAACGACACCACCAACAACACCACTACTTATCCCAACGACCAACCCGCCGAAGAAGAAGCCGGCCCAGCACCCATCCGGCCCCCGGAGCTAGCCCACCTGCGCACCAACGTCGGCCCGGGCTTCACCTCCGCCGCCGCGCGACCGCCGCGGCCGACGAGCACGTTCCTGGGCCCGCCGGCCGGGTTCGACTTTGGGTTCCCGGACACGCCGACCGAGTTCCAGCGGTCGCTGATGCGGTTCGCCTTCCCCGTGCCGCACGAGATCGACGGCGGGTGGAGCGTCGAGTACGGGCGGCCGGACCTGGGCTACATGCTCAAGGAGTGGGCGACGGGCGGGGCCGACGGTCGCGGGATCCTCGGGAGGCGCACGGCCGTCTTCGTGTGCGGCCCGCCGGCGATGCGCGTCGGCGTCGCCAACACAGTCGCCAGGCTGCAGGCTGAGATATGGGGGGATGATATGCTCGAGGAGATCTTTTTGCATACGGAGAATTATGCGCTGTAGTGTGGTGGTGGTTTATCTCTGTGGATGGGGGTGGAGGAGGAGGAGGAAAGGGAGATTAGGTATCTGACTGGTACTTTACTTTTGGTGTGGCGCGGCGTTCAGGGGATATAACATTGTACAGAATATCCTACCTTACTGGGTTTGTTTGGTTTGATTTGGAAACCACCGCTCCGGAGAGCGAGCGAGTTGGCGATTTTGGTGGAGTCGCCCACCCACACACACATTTTATTTGGGACTTTTTCTACCGTCACGGGATATATCAGGATGGGGCTTCAGCTGCAGGACATGAACTGGCCTTGTTCCTCTTTCTGTTGCTCGGGGCTCAACATATGGGCTTTATGCTTCATCTAATGAAAACTTTATGGCAAGGTTAACGTATGAACTTCGGCCGACAAACCGTCTCTCTCCCGGGCTGCCACCGCCCCACGACCTACGTCGCAGTGTCGCAACGGTCGATGGAAAATCGTACGATGATCTCGTTGCCGGAAGAATCTCTCCACCGAGCATATCAGGTCAGATATCAGATGTTTGACTGTCCCAGTGACGAGACCGGCAAGGCTGGGACCGACGCTCGAGGAACTCGCGCGGCCAGCCGTCACGAGGGATTCCCTCTCGCACGTACCGTTGTCTATGCGCCCTCCCGTGTTACCTAGACATAAGGGTGAGATATGGTTCAGGAGATCCTGCTGTCACGACTCCCATTTGCCGTGTCTGCCGCCGCTAACTGCTGCACAGCGGATGGCTACCTACAGCCCCAAAAAGATCAGGGCATGTGCAGTGGCCCTATTTTCCACCGGGCAAAGCAGAACATACGACAAAGGGGGCCCCAAGTCCACTTCCCTGTTTCTCCTGGTTCGTGGATTTGTGGTTGGAATAGTTGCTATTATTCCTCCCGGTGGTGTGGTTGGGTTAATCGCCAGCTCGACGCGTTTTTAGACGAGAGTTGCACAGCTGTGTCGATATCAGATGTGCGGTGAATGGGGCAGAGTGTCCCGAGTTCGCGGGCGATGGCATCCAAAGTGCATACGAACCCGCATGGGGTTTGTAGAGCGTGGCGGGAATCGGGGGTCATCCACGCCGTGCCTTGCAGGTTTGGTCCAGCCTCTCGCCCTCGAGGCCCGCCGAGTTGTCAAGCACTCTCGAACTCGTCCGAGGAACAAGCAAGCAATCCGGCCCGATGACAAGCGGCGATGCAGAGACACCGGCATGTTCTCCGTCCCTTGCCAGTGTGTGCATGTGCTTCAACTTCACTTCACTCAACACGCTTGTTCCTGGATCCGCCTACATCCATCCCATCCCGGGCCCGAGATCAACTTGACATGGCTGAGAGCCTGATGCTGTTCGGGGCAACTCCCTGCCCGCGGTGCATTGTCGTGGCTGTTGGTCGGCGGTCTTCGGTGACGGTTGGAAGAGCCAACAACTGCCTGCCCAGGTCCTGATGTCGGAGGGCTGTGTCAAGCGGTGCCTGACAACTTCTATCCCAACCTGGAAGTTGAGGCTCAGGTCAGAAAGGGAAGGAACCTAATGGCAGCAGAGTTTTCCGGGCATAAAAGGACCCCTTCCTACCGTGTAAGTTCCAGATTGTTCTTCTCGCCTCATGCGGCTCGGAACGAGATACAAAGTGGCGTTCCTGTGATATTCTTACACAGCAGAAAACCCCAATCTATCCTGGTTTTTCTCCTTCCGTCGACTCCTGCGTCCTTACTACCGTATACAAGTATGTACCGCCCCCATATCATCTCCCTTTCTCCGTCATCATGGTACAGATAACAATAATGACTTACGGCCGTGCGTAGGAACCATCTCGAAAGCAAAACAAGAGAAATAGAGGAGAGTTCAGTCCATATGCCGCTGTTCCAAACCTCGCGGCCTCCCGCCAAGGAAGAGGCCAATTTCTCTGATGAGGCTCACAATGGCGGTTGGGAACTCTCCGTCAGAACGCCCGGCGACCTCATGGTTGTGCACGACAATCGCGGCGCTGAGGAGGGCACACGGCAACTGGTTTGCCCTTCCCACTGCCCTTGACCCCCAAACAGTTCACTGACACTAACGGCTCTCGTCTGCAGCCCAGCATGGACCGATGGATGGCCTTGATCGCGCTGGCCTTCATGTGGACGGGCGCCCAGGCTCCCCTGTATCTGTTTGGTCAGTTATCCGTGGAATCCCCCTGTTCCACTAGTCCCGGGTGCAATGTCTTGCGCTTCTCTGTGGTTTGCCTGTCGCTGACTCTTGAGTCTTGACGTGCGACCCAGCTGGTGCTCCGGTCTACATCTACCGCGACCTCGGCGGCTTGCACTACTGGGTGCGGTTTGTCACGGCCAACCTTCTTGCCACGGCCGCCATCTCCCCCTTTGTCGGTGCCCTCTCGGATCTCATGGGCCGCCGCTACGTCGCCATCATCGGAAGCGCCACCATTCTCCTCGGTCAGGTCATCTGCGGAGCCGCAAATGGAATGCCCATGTTCATCTGTGAGTACACTGTGCTCAAGTACCCAACCGAAGTGAACAGACGGGGCGTTTGCCGTTGCTAACGTTTTCTATCAGCCGGCATGGCCATCACCGGCGTCGGCACAGGCATCAACGAGCTCACGGCCCTGGCCGGCACCGCCGAGCTCGTGCCGCTCTCGAAGCGTGGCTACCACATCGCCGGCATGGTACTGTCCGTCCTCCCCTTCCTGCCGTCGGTCATGTACGCCCAGCTGATCGCCTACCACTCCACCTGGCGGTACATTTCCGTCTTGACGGCCGTCTGGACCCTCGTTGGCCTCATTGCCACAGTCGCCTTCTACTTTCCTCCCACGCGCGTTCAGTTGCAGACCTGGAAAGAGAAGGTGCAGCTGCTGAAGAGAACTGACTTTGTGGGAGGCTTGTTGTCCATCCTTGGGCTCGCTGGATTTGAGGCCAGAGTGCTAATGGGAGGATACCAGGTGGGTTTCTCTTCATGTCCCTGGTACTGATCAGCCACTAAGAGGGCTAACATATCAAAAGTACCCTTGGACAAGCACCCAGACGCTGGTCCCCTTCATTCTTGGAGTTCTGTTGATGGCTTCGTTCGTGGTCTGGCAGCGATGCGCGTCGGCGGTATCACCATCCTTGTCTCGACCATCATCACCATCATCTGCCCGGGCGACGTCATCGCCACCGTGACGGCGCTGACCATGGCCGTCCGCATCGTCGGCGGCGCCGTCGGCTACGCCGTCTACTTCAACGTCTTTGTCGGCAAGCTCGTCCCGGATCTGACGGCGCTCGTGGGCGCCGCCTGCGCGCGCGCCGGCATCGTCGATGGCCGCGTTGTCGGCGAGGCCATCCGGCTGACGTCGGTGTCGCTCGTCAAAGAGATACGCCACCTGCCGGGCGTCGCCGACGACCGCGTCTGGGCCGACATTGTCGCCGCGGGCCAGCTGGCTTACGCAAACGCCTACCCATGGGTGTACTACTGCAGCGTCGCGTTCGGCGCCGTCGCCGTCGTGGCTAGTCTGTTCCTCGGCAATACCTCGGTGATGGTGGATGACACGGTCGTGGCGGCCATGTAAGAAAGAGGGAGGGATAAGTCACTACTTCCCGTCTTTTCTTTCATTCTCAAGGATGGATTTGGGAGGACTGGTAACTCTGGGTTAGCAGGGTTTTCGGGACTTGGAGGAGCGGAGGTGTGTTGTACATACAAGGCACCCGTGGAAAATGCTGAAGATTATGGGGAAAATCAGGCGTCTGTGAACAGATGCGAAGAGGCCGTCGGATCGGATCAGATTTGCTCTAGATATATATTATTATTCCTACACTGCTATGCCCTGGGGGCGTGCCGGACCTTCAACCATTCATCATACAGGAAAACCGCACCCTTGCAGGCCGGATGAAAAACCCATATCGAAAATCAAGGAAACGATCAGTGACTGAGCCTGCAAATACAAAAAGAGAAGGCCTCCTGGCTTTTGAAGGAGGGGGCATCAGACCGCAAGCTCCAGCTCCAGCTCCAGCCTCCTGGCCAGATTGTACATCGGCAG